>BHDV01063527.1:57236-101482 GCA_005406045.1 Adoxophyes honmai
CCCAGTGCGGATTGGGAACTTCACACACAACGTTGAATTGCTTCGTCGCTGTGTGTAGGTTTCCTCACGATGTTTTCCTTCACCATAGCTCGTGATAAATATCAAATTCGATATCGCACATAAATTCCGAAAAATTCAGAGGTGCGAGCCCGGGGTTTGAACCCACGACCCTCTGCTTGAGAGGCCACAGGTCGAACCGCTGGGCTATCACGGCTTTTAAAAAAAAAAGAATAAAGATATTATAACCTAAAAAAGCTCTAAAAAGGGTTGTGATTTCTGAATTCAGAGCACTGTTCTCTCGAAGCTCCGCAGCAACCACTACTTTTTACCTAAAATGTGCTAAAATCGGCTTCGAAGCGGGAAACATATGGTCTATGTAGCGTTGCTTGTAACGTTGGGTGATTTGAGAATACAAGTCTGGTGTAACATACAGATAAGAGTAAAAGAATCAGCACATAACCTCCATTTTTGTCACAGTCGCGCAAAAGCTTTCGCACGCGAAATCGTAATCCATATTTGTTTTGAAAAGACGTTTCGCACGTATGTTAAGCCACTTACAGAACTATCAATCAGAACCGAACCTTCCCAATCTGAGATAGGGTGTGTTCTCGAACAAAGCGGAAAGAAGATTTTATCGTAACATTATACTTACCTAAATAGGGGAGCACCCTCGGTTCTGGCCATAGTTTTGGCAAATTACACCAAATGCTATGATTTTTATTGTGATTTACGTTTCCCGGACTACTTTGCCGGGTTATTTAGGCCTTTGAACAGCCGTCATTATTCCCAACACTTTTTATCACGTTTCTTGAGAAATTATTTTATCATTGTAACCCAACCTAACCTAATGTCAGATACCAAATAATTATTAGCCATTCGGCCAATACAAATTAGTTCAACTGAATTTATAGTATTAGCGTAGTACTTATGCAAAATAGTAGACCGAAGTATTACTTTGCGAAAGTACTATTATGCCAGATCAATTATACGAAACAATAATAGTCTAAATAACATTATACGATCCAAAAGGATCCCTAGCTGTTACAAATATTATTATGACAGATGTAATCGACAAGTTGTATAAAAAAAATTCACCAATTTAATCACCATCGACAGCAGTAAAGTCCGTGTGGTGTAGAATTTAAAATAATGCCTCTCCATTTCTTCTGTGGATGTGAAAAGAGGCGACTAAGGAAGGTAAAGGTATATTTTAGACGACAGGCTAGCAACCTGTCACTATTATACCTGCTAAGTTGAAACCTAAAAAACATAGTTTTGTCTATGTAGCATTTCCTGTGAGACCTACCCCATTTGGCTATTGACTATTTCCCGCTTCGCAGCCACTTCTAGCATTATTTTAGGTTTTGAAAACAGATGGAAGAGGTAGTACAATAACAATAATGACAGGTTGCTAGCCTGTCACCTAAAGCATACCTAAACCTATTTCCTTAGTCACCTCTTACGACATTCACGGGAGAAATGGAGAGGGTGTTATTCTAAACCCAGGACCACACGGGAAACCATCGGCTACAGTAACGTTTATGGCGGCAATGGTATTGATACCAGCTATAATAACATAGTAACAGCGCTAAATAAAACCGATCAACCCTCGCCGCCACCCCATCGGTCTCCCCTCATCCCCTCGCGATGCCGCGTTTTGACAAGATAACATGATTTCGGTACACTACCTACCTAATTAATAATTGAGTTAATTTACAGTGCACTTTGCACGTGTGATTTGTTTTAGTGTGTTCCTTATTGTTATTACTAGCTTTTGCCCGCGGCTCCTCTCGCGTTTTTTATTGAGATGATTTTCTTACACCCTTGGTTACGTTATTGACGATTACCAAGCATTTTTTTCAATATGAGCCTATGACGATTCGGAAGAATGTAGCATTCTAATCTAATAGTGTTTTTTTTTAAATCGGCCCAGTACTTTTTGAGCCTATTCACTACAAACATACAAACAAATCTTTCCTCTTTATAATATTAGTGTAGATGTAGATTGAAATACATAATTTTAAACAAAAAAAAAACGACTTCAAATTAGCAATATTTTGAAAGTATTCTGTTTACTGAATGTAAAATCTTGACTTCATCAACAAATTACCAAAAATGCCGTACATTTCCATATAAAATTTGAAGAGTTCCCTCGATTTCTCCAAGATTCCATCATCAGATGCCAATGGGACCAATTTCGAGTTATACCCTTTCGATTAAAAAAAATAAATTTGAAAATCGGTCCACGGGTCTCCGAGATATCGAGTAACATATACACAAAAAAGAAAAAAAAATAGGTCGAATTGAGAACCTCCTCCTTTTTTTGAAGTCGGTTAAAAAGAACACGAGTTACATAAATATCAGGATAGAGCCGCCTTTTTTGTGAAGTTAAAGTACATTTGTTATTATGGGTAAGAAAAAAAGAGTACAAGACATCAAAATAAAGCACTTTTTATTAGGTTTTTTTAAACACATTTTTTCGTTAATTTTACATTTTGGATTAATTTCATCTTTAATTGATAAATTTCCCTTTTTTATTATTTTTATTAGTCTGATTATGTATCCCACTGCTGGGCAAACCTTTTCATCGAGATCGCCTTAAAATCGCCGAAAAGAAACGCTAGTGTGAACCTGTGAACAGGCTCTTAGAGTACAGCGATCGCTGCAATGGTTTGGCGGAATCGTCTCCGAACAACCAAAATGACATTAAAACAGGCTCTAAAAGTCCTAACAGACGACCAAATTTGGTTTGGTCCGAACCACGAACTTGGTTGGCTCCAAACCAAATTCGAACGTGTGTTCAGCGGTTGGCCGAACATTTGTTCGGTTGTTTGGTTTGGAGCCAACCAACTACGTGGTTCGGACCAAATCAAATTTGGTCGTCTGTTAGGGCTTTTAGAGTACAGCGATCGCTGCGATGGTTTTTCGGAATCGTCTCCGAACAACCAAAATGACATTAAAACTAGTGGATAACTACTCGCTGCCTAAATCTAATGTAACATATCTTTGTTGCAGATATTGGATCGCGATGTGTTTAAGTGAACAGTGAGGTGCGCCTGAGTGCGTCGGTGGCCATGCGCAGTGTCAGTGTGTGCGGCCTCGATCCGGGTTCTGAATGATCACGCCCATTGAAGGTGAGTTTACATCTGTATTGCCATAGGTAGGCAGAGCGCGTGAAACGGTACATAGACAAAACCATGAGTATTCACGCCTGTTACCTACCTGAATAAAATAAATGTGTACGCGTGATCAGCACTTAAAACCTATCTACACCTTGAAATATAGTACAGGATTTTCGAAACACCCTGTTTAGGACGGCCACATACATTCGGAATTTTTCCGTTCGGAATCCCGAATCGGACTTTCCGAACAAGTTCAAGTTCAAGTTCATTTATTCCATATAACAATAAACAAATTGTGTAGGAAATAGAACAATAATAATAATACAACACATAATATATAATACATTTCCAAACTTATAAGAACATTTCGTATTAATTAGAAATAAAATCATTAACACTATAAAAACATTTCTCCAGCAAGAATTGCTTAAGTCGCTGCTTAAAAACTTTCCCATTACTAATATCCTTTAAGTAACTCGGCAAACTGTTGTACAGCTTGACTGCTTGATGCCGCACACTATGCTGCACCACTGTTAACTTAGGCACAATCGACCTAGCCAAGTCTTTTCGGCGGGTGGATTGCCTGAATGCTCTTTGTACATCAGACTCGTATTTGTCGGGATGATTCACCACATCAGTCAGGACCATCAGAATGTAGAGACATGGTACCGTCAGGATGTTCAGTCTTATGAAGTATTCTCTACACGACTGCCATGACGGTATGCGCACTATTGTTCTGATAGCCCTTTTCTGTACGGTGAAAGCTTTTTTTATATTGTACGCATAACTCTGTCCCCAAAAAGTAATGCTATAACGGAACCTTGACTCTATAAGAGCATAGTAAACACTAATTAGTTGTTTTGTGGTGACTTCATCGCGTAAACTTCTTAGCGCATAACAAGCCGAACTTATATTGGCCTCCAGTGCCTTAAGTTCCTCCTTCCAGTTCAAGTCGCAGTCTATCTTTACACCAAGAAATTTAACTGTATTTACCAATTTAATTTTAACTGAATCTACTGTAAAGTGTAAAGCGTCTTTATTTTTCGAAGTAGTTCTAAACAGAATCACTTGAGTTTTGCTTAAATTTAATTTCAATTGGTTTATTAGAAACCATTTCTGAAAGTTACTTAACACCATATTTACTTTACTATTGAGTTCTTCTATATTATTTGAGGAGATAACTGCGTTTGTATCATCTGCAAAAATTACTACTCCGACGTCACTAAATTTTCTGCCCATAAAATCGATTAAATCATTTACAAAAATCGTAAAAAGTATTGGACCCAAAATTGAACCCTGTGGTACACCTTTATCAACATTTACTAACTTAGATCTATAATTTATTTGGCAGCTATTTTCAATAGATTTTAGCTCAACTATTTGTTTTCTGCTTAAAAGCTGTAAAACTTTACCTCTTATTCCATAACTACTTAATTTGTTCAAAAGTATGTCATGGTGAACTGTATCAAAGGCAGACGTAAGATCCAAAAATAGTCCAGCTACTTTCCGTTTATTATTTAAATTTACCAATACATCATCAGTCAATTTATTGATTGCATCTCTAGTACTTTTGTGCATTTGATATCCATATTGTCTTTCAGTAATAATTTTGTAAGTTGTGAGATGTTTCACTAACCGCGATTTAATCAGTTTCTCAAAAACTTTTGATATGACAGACAATCCATACAAAATCAATGGACCGCGACACACATTCGGAAAAATTCCGTGCGGAATTCCGAACGGAAAGCTTGTGAATGTGTGTGGCGGTCCATAGATTTTGTATGGATTGACTGCTTCGATTTTCCGATTCGGGATTCCGAACGGAAAAATTCCGAATGTATGTGGCCGGCCTTATCCTTAGTCGCCTCGGACTACATCCACGGATGAAATGGACTGGAGTCTACCGCCTAAAACATAATATCTTTTATCTTACTTCAAACCTAATACATACGTAACATACATCATAACGTATTTATTCCCATTAATCCCAAATGGGGTAGGCAGAGCACGAAACGCTACATAGACAAAACCATGACTATTTTACGTTTCGTGGCCAAGTCTATCTTTTTGGCAGGTAAAACAGTGACAGGTAGATAGCCTGTTACCTAAAATATGCCTAAAATATCGTTTTTTTTTATAAAAAAGTTTTACATCTACGGACTCGTGGTCCGTACCTTGATATTTTTTTAGATTTTAATACTATGCGATGCATCGCTAACCGCGAACGAAATGACACAATAGCTCTAAATATGCTCTTAAAATATCGTTAATTCATATTGGGTCAGTGTAGTGTAGAGCATTGGTACATTTACCTTATAGCATTTCGTTTGGGAATGCAGGCGGAACTTATGTTCGTACTTCGTATGTATGTGTTTAATTGACGGCCGTATAGCCTAGCGATTAGAGAACCTGACTGTGAAGCTTAAGGTCCCGGGTTCGATCCCCGGTCGGGGCAGATGTTTGTATGATGAATACGAATGTTTGCTTTCGAGTCTTGGATGTTTATCTATATATAAGTATGTTTATCCGTTGTCTAGTACCCATAACACAGGCATTAAATTGCCTACTTTGGGACTTGGTGATTGGTGTAAAAAATTGTCCAGTGATTTATTTAATTAATATTTTAATTAATACAGGAAGTGGATAGTTGTTGTCGGCATCGAGTGGTCAACCTATGACAAAAACTGTTCAATCCGTCATTTAGATTATTAACAAATATTGTTAACATCTTTTTCCCTTTGTTTGACTGTTTAAAATAACGAGTGAGAGTGACGTCACTATTGAATACTATTTTACTAATAACTTCAAAAGTCCACTCCGGAAGCAACTTTGGCGGCTTTTAATTATGTGATAATTTAAAAAATACGTGTCCCGTACTTGCCCCGTGTGGTGCCGGGTTAGAATAGCACCTCCCCCTTTCTTCCCGTGGGTGTCGTAAGAGTCGACTCTGGGAAAGGGTTAGTGTATTGTGGGCGATGGGCTAGCAACCTGTCACTGCAACATCACGTTTAACCATCTGGTTACCCTGAAATTGCTAAACGTGGCACTGGATTTTTGAATTCATGTGCTCTGCCTACCTCTCTTGGTAATACAGGCGTGAGAATATGTATGTGTTTGTATGTGTCCCGTACTTTTTCACGATTAAATTGGTGAATTAATAACCCCTGTAGAGTCAGGTTAGAATAACACCCATTTCTTGTGTGGAAGTCGTAAGAGGCGACTAAGGCGATAGGTTAATACACACATACATACATATTCTCACGCCTGTATTCCCAAGAGGGGTAGGCAGATAGGTTAAGGTATGCTTTATTCGATATGCTAGCAACCTGTCACTATTTATACATCTTTAATCTGGTTTTATACAAACAAAAATGAAAGAAAAGCGTGAAATCGACGTTGCTAGCCTGTCGCCTAATGCCGGCTACACACGTAACGATATCGTTATGTGTGTAGCTGGCATAAAGCATGACTTTAACCTAATTCCTTAGTCGCCTCTTACGACATCCACGGACCGTACAGACATACAAAAGTCCCCCAACACTACACACATCACCAACAGTTTCTTTAATCATCAAATCAGAGCGTCTAGTGTGATCAAAACGATCATGAATTCGATAACGGTTTAATCGCAAAATTGTATGGAAACAGACAGCGCAGCCAGCGGAACGTTTGCACAACTGCCGCGGTCGACACGTCTCCATACAACTCCGCGTTAATTCGCAAAAGAAATCGTTATCGAATCCGTGATCATTTTGAATACACTAAACGTTCAGTATGCTAAGCAGCTCCCACGATAAAACAGATCATTACGTTACCATAACTCTAATCGGGTAACGGAGACAATGGGGGTCGTTGACCCCTGTCCGACCCAGTGCGTTACTTTACACAGGGAACTGATGATACACTAAAGAAAAAAAAGTGCAGTGGTATTATTCTCTAACACCACTACTTAAGTAAACACTTTATTTATTATACATTATGATATCGATAACAGAATACTCGATAAAACAGTTCAATCACTTTTGTTAAAACTATATAACAAAACAATATTAGATATACTTTGTGGGTTTAGGTACTTAAATTAAAGTAAACAAACTTTATGTCAGATTTGACAGGTTAAGAACGTTTTTTTTTACCACCCAACTTTTTTCGGATGTTTAGCAAAGCGAATAGTTTAGCAAAGGAATCTTCATAATATTTATTGATATGATGAACGTTAGTGGTCTAATTCCAATCGTTTCTGGTATTAGGTAAATTTAGGCACCAACAAAATATTTTTTATTATTTCCTTCCTTTGCTAAACTTTTTAAATATCCGAAAAAAGTTGAATAGTAAAAAAATACGTTTATAACCTGTCAAATCTGACATAAAGTTTGTTTACTTTAATTTAAGTACCTAAACCGACAAAGTATAAGTAATAGAACAGTAAAGTAAAGAAATGTAAGTACTAAATACTAAACTATATAAAATAAACACTTGTAATGAAAAAAAATTTGGTAGTGTCAGGATAGAATAACACTTCTCCATCTTCTGTGGATGTCGTAAGAGGCAAAGAAATGGGTTTAGGTATTGCTTTAGGCGACAGACTAGCATCCTGTCGCTATTGTAATGTAAATAGGTACAAATAAAAAATAGATACATAATAGATCTAAAATTAAATGGACGAAACACAAAGACAGGCTAATCACAAAATGTATCTTTGCTAACCTTTGTAGAGAGAATAATTATGGGATCGACAAACGGATACAAAATACAAAGCATGTTGTGAAAACATAATTATATTTATGTCGTCGAAAAACATAATACTTTAACCGAGTTGTTTGTACTTGGTATCTTTGTAGTTCGTGTTAGTAGCTCCAAACTAGCCACAGTATAGAAATGTAAGCAGTACTGCGCCTCGACTGTGTCCTTGAAATAATAGCACACGGCATGCAAATACGTATGTACTTAAAGTTTTTTAAACGTATTTCGTAATGAGTGATTTGATTTTTTTTAACACAATTTGTATGATCTTTTATTGTGTGAAAACCTAAGCTAGATTGGCGAGGAGTATTTTGTCAATGTCGATGTATGTACAGGCGTAACACGCGCGAAGAGAATGTTCGGTTTTTTTATGGATCGGTTCGACTACTGTCAATTAGATTGATTTATCAAAGAAATGTCATGTCTCTGTCGTTTATTTTTAAGTAGGTGGGGATATGAGACGCAAGTTTTTAAAAGTGATGTAACAGACACGTAACATGAAGAGTTAAAAGTGTTCGTTCTCAACGAAACAAATTTAAAGTTTAGTCAAACAATGCTTAGGAAAAAATCAAATAGTCAATACAAAAAATAAAAAAAAATACAATAAAACCAATAAATAAAGTTAACTTTGTTTTAATAAATAATGTGTAGAACAGGACATCGTACAACACACACTATCTATCTATAATACCACTATGTGTAATACCGTGTCTATAGCAAATGAATTTATTTCATAAGTCAAGTCAAGTCAAATTCCTTAATTTTAGGAACACTTCGCCCATTTATGTTTGCGTACAGCCACTGCTGTTGTCCCAAAGTTTACCAATATAATTAGATATAGTTTCGGCCCATTCCTATGGAGGCGCGATACTGCTTATATTTATATTGTGGCAGGTCACCAAATTTAGAAAGAGAAACGCAATGTGGGCGTAAAGCTAATGGTGACTAGTTTCCATTATGTTCCGGGTAATACATCGTTTTAAGGTGTTTGTGTTGTGTTCGTATTAGTTACCAGTTCGTATACTACATACATACATACATACATACATACATACATATTTTCACGCCTGTATTCCCAAGAGGGGTAAGCAGAGCACGTGAATTCAAAAATCCAGTGCCACGTTTAGCCATTTCAGGGTAACCAGATGGTTAAACGTGATATTGCTGTGACAGGTTGCTAGCTCTACTGCATACATACATAAGTATAGCTCGCCTGTATTTGCAAATTCTACATTTCTTCCGTGGACTATTTCCTTAAGGTTTAGGTATGCTTTAGGCAAGCTAGCACCCTGTCCCTATCATAGTCCCTACACCTCTTTCATCACTTTTCACCTAAAAAATTAAATACACTTCTTGTGAGCCCGGTGTGAACACGTTTTTCGAGGTTGTCAAACGTTGTAGACTTTTTGCCTTTGTCATTTGTGTGGGATTACGTGACAGAGCGCGCTATATTGACTTGTTTCAGTGAATGAGGTATAGAAACGTCAGAAAATGACAAGTAAAAAGAAGCTTTTAATATATAAAACTTGCGAATGACGTCACCGACCTGACCTAGGGCAACAACATGCGAGTTCCCCCTCGGGGGAAGGGGTACCAAATACCGCCCCACTCAGCTGTTAGGGGGTGGGGGTTCTTATTGCATTATCTATGAGCTTGCAGTCTTTGTGAATATGGGTTTTTGTGTCATGGGCTCTTTATTATTATTGATGACGTTTCGTAAAAACGTTTTGTATCATGCTTTGGTTGCCGTGAGGTGTCGGGCTTAGAAAAACACCTCTCCATTTCATCCGTGGATGAAACAAAGAGAACATTTTCAATAATATCTACGTTATAGTAATGTAAACAAAGATGTTACAAGCACAGTCATTGTCCCGTCATAAAAATGTGTGGTGTCAGGATAGAATAACATTTCTCCATTTTTTTCGCGGTTATCGTAACATGCGACTGAAGAAATAGGTTTAGGTATGCTTTAGGCGACAGGCTAGCAACCTGTCACTATTATAACTCTTCTATCTGTTCTTAAACCTAAAATTATGCTATAAATGGCTGCGAGGCGTGAAATTAATGGTTTTGCTCGTTTCGTGTGCTCTGCCTACCCCATTTGGGAATACAGGCGTGATTGTATGTGTGTAATAATGTAATATTGATAAATAATCAAACTTAAATACTTCCCGCTGCTGGGCACAGGCATCCTCTAAGCATGAGAGGGCTTGGGCCATAGTTGAAATATAGTTGAATTAGCATTTAAATACTTCGTCGCTGTATGCAGGATTCCTGATAATGTCAAATCCGTTTTCGCACATAAATTCCGAAAAACTTAGAGGTGCGAGCCTGGGATTCGATTCCGCGACCCTCTTCACTTGAAACCTAAAAAATATGCTACAAGTGGCAGCCGAACGCAAAATAGTCGTGATAATGTCTATGTAGCGTTTCAAATGCTCTACCTACCCCGTTCGGGAATACAGGCGCATGTTTTTTTTTTATTTCAAGTCCATTTATCAAATACTATAAAATAATCTTTATCTTTCTTTTCATTTCAAGTAGTTGCTTTTAATCTCTAGTAAACAATACATACTTATTAAATACGAGAGTTTTATTTATTTGTAATGTCCCAATTGACCTTAATGACTTATAAAAATCTAGGTAATCTAACGACTGATATCGATCTTGACCTAGATCTTGGGGTCAATTGGTGATCGCGTAGACAGCTGGACTGAGTTATACATATTAATGTATGGTTTGCAATACCTGTGTGGTGCCGGGTTTAGAATAGCACCTCTCCATTTCTTCCGTAGATGTCGTAAGAGGCGACTAAGGACAAGGTTAAGGTATACTTTAGGCGACAGGCTAGCAACCTGTCACTATTGTACCTGCCGCCTCAAAACCTAAAAAATATGCTAGAAGTGGCCACAAAACGTGAAATAGTCATCGTTTTGTGTATATATGTAACGTTTTGTGTGCTCTCCCTACCCCGTTTGGGAACAAAGGTGTGATTGTATGTCGCAATACCTGTGTGTGGTGTCGGGTCTAGAATAGCACCTCTCCATTTCTTCCGAGGATGTCGTATGAGTCGATCAAGAAAGCCTAGCAAGTGCGAGTCGGACTCGCTCACTAAGGGCTACTAAATATTGCAAAAAAAATCACGTTTTTTGTATGGGAGCACCTCGAAAATATTTATTTTATCTTGTTTTTAATATGTGTTATAGCGGCAATAGAAATACATAGTCTGCGAAAATTTCAACAGCCTGGCGACGGACGGACGGACGGACGGACAGCGATGTCTCAGTAATAAGGTGCCCGCGTCCGTCCGTTTTTAATAAATTAAATTAAAATACAATAACTTATTAAGGGGGCTCCTATACAAAAAACGTGATTTTTTTAATACATTATAAACCGCAATTATATTCCATATCCTAGTATGGAACCCTTGTGTGATTTTTGAGCCACTTACCTGTGGTTGTAACTTGGTCGTGTAATACTAGTCCAATAGCTGACATTTAGTCTATCACATCGGTCATTGATTACACGTCTAAATTGCGGACAGTGGCAACTGGGCTCAACAATCCCGGTTCGTGACTGTACAGCATTACCGAACTAAGAATGCTTCAGGATGTACCTGCGTTATAGACCAGTTTTGTGACGCGGGAAACTTCGATCTACCAATGATAAAAGAGATTTTTTCCCGCGCTGAACACTTGTGTTGTGATTGGTTATTGATTGAAGTCTCAGACAGATGACCTTTGACAGATGTCTAGCACCCCAGCGCCAAATGCGTCGAGTAGCCGAAAAAAGCGTGTGCATAGCTAGCAAAATTGTGCCCAGAGTGTTTGTAAATAAAGTTCAATATACTTAGATAAATTACTCGTTCGGCTACTCTCGGATATCGTTCTGCGCTTCTCGGAGCTGACGGTAACAGCCGATGTGACTTATTTTCTTGGGAATACTGTACCATTGTTATATTTTACCATTTGCAAAATATTGAATAAATGTTATTATTATTAAATGTGATTCCTTGGTGGTTCCAGGAGCGGTATGGAGAAGGAGAATGGGGAAGGAGGCGAGGCTGGCAAGCCCCCGCCTGACGGGCTGCTGGACGCCGCTGGCCTCTTCGGAGGTGAGTCCTGCCCTCTGTTGGGCACCATCATAAACTTACAGCCTTAGCACAGCATTAACATTTTTTTTAATGTAAAATTTTGGGAAATTCTAAAAAAAATAAAAAAAATCAATAACTCAAGAGCCGTTAATTTTCGGCCATACATATGAGGGCTTAAAATATTGGATTTTAGCTCCTCTATCAAGTCCTACCAAAAATACGTCGAGTTACCACTGTTACCAGTAACCCTGTATACTAGTATGAAACGTTATCCATATAGATCTATTTGGAATCAGCAATTAACGCCATGGCTTGTAATACCATGATGTATGTCTTTGTGTAATACGACGCTTCGAACTCGTCCTTAAGAGCTTAATTCGGCGAATTCAGTCATCAAAATTCCAATAATAACCTTTAACGTAAAACGTTTTAACGGACATTTATTTGATCGGCGTACAGCGGTCGTAACTCGGGTCAATGCCCTCGCCATGTCAAACCGCAAACATACATCTGCGCTCCTCATCACCTCTACGGTGATGGAATTAGGTCGGTTTTCCTTCAACTGATTGCTACAAGTAAAGAATAGTTTTAAGTATGTGATAACTTATCGTTCTTGCAATCGTGCCTTTTAATTCTTATTTGAATTTGTTAATCCTATTTGTAAGGGTTCTTGTGTTTGTTTCAAGATACATATACCATCGTGAATAGGGATTGTTGAGCACCTTACCTATGTTTTTAACTTGGTCGTGTAATACTAATTCAATAGCTAACATCTAGTCGATCACATCGGTCATTGATTACACGTCTAAATTGCGAACAGTGGCAAGTGGCTCAACGATCCCTGTTTGTGACTGTACATAGGAAAACATCACGCCCTATTCCCTGCGGAGGCAGAGACAAAAGAGCGTCATTCGCTTCTATCCTGGCATACTTCTCTCGCTTCAATCACTTTCATTCCTTTCGTCATTCAATCTCGTCGGTTTCGGGTACTTCTAATTACTTACGTTTTTGCCCCAATACTTTTCTTACAAACTTGCTTACACTCTTTTTTCATTCATTCTGTCTACTTGCCCAGACGAGCCACCAACGTATATTAAACATGTTGTTAGAAGTGGCCGCGGAACGTGAAATAGTCATGGTCTGTCTACGTACCGTTTCATGTGCTCTACTCGTGTAATGTATGTTTAAATATGAACCAAATTAATTCATAATTACAGTGTTAAAGTGTATATTTCAATACAAAGTAATTTTAAGATTTTTTACATTGTTTTTTACATTTTAGTACCTACAGTCGAGTTCATAAATATGAGAGTAGACAAATGCCAAATATGTAAACTTTTGCACCTTATTGTCAATGTCATAAAGGTGTACAGATATTTTTGAACCCTCAGTTTTGCTCATATATTAATGAACTCGACTGTACCTATATCTACCTCAATGGATAGGGTATAGATATAGAGAGGAATGTCAGTGAATGAAGCAAGAGAAGTAAGTCAGAATAGTAGCTAATGGTGCTCTGTTGTGTCTGCCTACCTCGCAAGGAATAGGGCATGATATTTACGTCTCAAATCGGAACTCAAGCGTATAGTTACAATTACAAATAATACAGGCATTTATGCCAATAGCTGCATAAAAACGTTTAGCGAACAAAGCAGGCGTTAGGCAGGTAATATTTGAAAGCGGCTCGCTGACTCATCCATAAATTTAACATCGCGACGGACGCGCGAAGCGGTGGATGTGGCATTACAACTTCTAGTCAGGCAAATGAATGATGAGAAAGGAAAACGGCAAAAATTAAAAAAAAAATGTATTACGACATTATTATTACAACAGATAATTTCTGCTAATAAACTTAAAACCATCCACACTCTATGCTCTTGAATTAAGAGTAAATGCTGTACCAACGTACAAGTATTTAAATGACTAAAAAATTAATAAGCCGGTGGTTATAATTTCCGTAATATCATATTTGCTTTCAGATATGTAAATGTTAAGTACTATTTTTATGTATTGGTTGTCAAAAGTATGTCATCAACTACATGAAGCTTTTTTTAGTGTATCGACTTGAGAATAGACACTTGACATTTTTACTATAGATTTTATTTTTTCTCACGTCTCTATGTAGACAGTGAGAGGTATAGTCTCTCTCGCGCGCGACTCGATCCGTGTCAAGCCGGCCTTCTCCATGTGATAGCGACAAAAGCGTGATCTCTGTTTCAATATTTAACTCGAAACACGCAGATTAATCTGGGCAAGCAGTAGGTGTACGTTACGACCACAACAATGCTTAAAAAACGGTGACGGTGTACGGAATCGCAGTGACGCGTCGTATGCGTACCGTTTTTGACACACGCTCACACCGCTGCTTAAAAAACTGTCATCTTCACGTCAAAAACCTTTATAAGGGGAACGTCATGATGGGGCTGTGTATTTTGAGTACCAGTGTGCTGAGCATGCGTCAAAAACGGTGCGGATATGACGCGTCACTGCAATTCCGTACCGTCTCCTTCTTTTAAGCATTGGTGTGGTACTATACCTGTACAAAGCCGGGGCGGGTCGCTAGTGTACAACACTGTTATTAACCTAGTTTTAATGCCCCATTTAAAAACACTTTGATGATCTCCACGGCACGAGTGCTGGCTGATAATAAAGCTTGTTTACAAACATGCGCGGGCGACGATCTTTGTCAATATAGACTCAAGTGCCGCCGTTATGCAAGTGTTGTCATGTACAAATATCATGCGAGAGATGCTGGTGATTTATGCCGTGTTAACGTTCGTACAGTCGAGTTCATTAAAATATGAGCAAAACTAAGGGTTCAAAAATATCTGTACGGTCGACCAAGAAAGTGGTCTACCACTTTTGACAAAAGTTTCTGTGAGATCAAAATTATCACAAGACATTGTCACTGTCATAATATTATGGCGAGGGGAATTCGACCTTGTTGTTTCATGAGGTTCAAATGAATATCGATCTTGAGGGGGTAGACCAATTTCTTGGTCGACTGTACACCCTTATGACATTGACAATAAGGTGCAAAAGTTTACATATTTCGAATTTGTCTGCTCATATATTTATGAACTCGACTGTACATACATACTGTATTCCCAAATGGGGTAGGCACTAGGCACACGAAATGTTACATATACAATCACGCCCGTGTTCCCAAATGGGGTAGGCAGAGCACAAAAAGTGACGGACAAAACCATGATTGACACAATATCACGCTTCACAATCACTTCTAGCATAGTTTTAGGTTTGCAAAGATGGAAAAGGTAGAATAGTGACAGGTTGCTAGCTTGTCGCATATACATAAACCTTTTTCCTTAGTCGCCTCTTACGATATCCACGGAAGAAATGGAGAGGTGTTGTTCTATCCCGACACCGCACGGAAGAAATGTTACAAAACCAAAATAATTTCAGCCAAATTCTCTTTAGCATCATTTTGGGTTTCAATATAGATATGGAAGAGCTATAATAGTGGCAGGTTGCTAGCCTGGAAATAGGATAAGCCGCCTTAGCACGACAGGGCGCGAGTAGATTCGCGCGAGGTAGACTATACCTGTCACTGTCTAACTAGAGACGTCAGAAAATGACAGGTACACTAACTCTAAAGTGCTAAGCCTAAAGGTATGTTTTAGGCGACAGGCTAGCAGCCTGTCAATATTATACTTGCTAACTCAAAACCTAAAAAATATGCTAGAAGTGGCCACGAAACGTGAAATTGTCATGGTTTTATCCAGGGTTAGTGTATTGTGGGCGATGGGCTAGCAACCTGTCACTGCAATATCACGTTTGACCATCTGGTTACCCTGAAATTGCTAAACGTGGCGCTGGATTTTCGAATTCACGTGCTCTGCCTACCCCTCTTGGGAATACAGGCGTGAGTATATGTATGTATGTATTTATCTATGTAGCGTTTCGTGCACTCTGCCTACCCCATTTGGGAAACATGTGTAATGTACCATCGCGAACAGGGATTGTTGAGCCACTTAAGTACCTATGTTTTTAACTTGGTCGTGTAATACATACATACATACATACATATACTCACGCCTGTATTCCCAAGAGGGGTAGGCAGAGCACGTGAATTCGAAAATCCAGTGCTACGTTTAGCAATTTCAGCAGGGTAACCAGATGGTCAAACGTGATATTGCAGTGACAGGTTGCTAGCCCATCGCCCACAATACACTAACCCTTTCCCAGAGTCGACTCTTACGACACCCACGGGAAGAAAGGGGGTAGTGCTATTCTAACCCGGCACCACACGGGGGTCGTGTAATACTAATCGAAATAGCTGACATCTAGTCGGTCACATCGGCCATTGATTAGTGATTACCAGTGATCGGATATAGGATGCAATTTCCCGGGGTTTGAGTCCATTATATTAAGATGGATATGACTTACAACCCCGCGACTTTTTTGTTATTTTACTATCATAACAAAAAATAAACAATTACACATGATTTAACTCTTTTATTCAATGAAATGGCCACTTGAAATGAGCAGTATATAATGTCTTGACTGACGTTGTCATTGAAATCGAGCACTGCTTACCACATTCTCAACATGATCGACAAATAATAATAATTTCATTACAAATAGCCATTTAAAATAAAAAATAAAATAAAAATAAAATAAAATAAAAATTGTTTATTACAACGAAGACATGTACAAAAATATGACAAAATTCCTGGTGGTCCCACACTAGGCTATGCCTGTCACGTGGCGACCGGATTCGATGTGCAAACAGATAAATGGTTGTATTTACAAAATTAAATTAAATTTATTAGACAATTCTAATGTTCTTTAAGTACATATATTAAATGACGTAATCCATTATTCAAAATCCCGTGAAATCCCGAGGCACATCCACAATAAGCACAACGTTTGAGGTCGTTCACCCCAAATTGCATCCTAGATCCGATCACTGGTGATTACACGTCTAAATTGCGAACAGTGGCAAGTGGCTCAACAATCCCGGTTCGTGACTGTATGTAAGTAAGATGTATGTATGTATGTGTGTTTGCCTTCTCCAATTTATTCGTTCTCCTTGTATTGCAGATTAGCCGTTGCCTCGGTTATGTTTTTTTCGTATCACTTAGCATTAGCACGTTTCCTGAATTAGACTAGTGGACTGACACGTCATCTTAAACTCTATACTTACGTAATAGAGCCCGAATTTCAAGTTCGCGTGAATGCTCCAGTTATAAAAGACGAATTTATTGCAGTGTCGTGCGTGAAAATATACCTAATATGTGAGGTCATAAAGTTTATATTTTAATTTGAGATTGGTAATTTGTGCAAGTTTTGCCTGTTTAGATACATACATACATACATACATACATATTCTCACGCCTGTATTCCCAAAAGGGGTAGGCAGAGCACATGAATTCAAAAATCCAGTGCCACATTTAGCAATTTCGGGGTAACCAGATAGTTAAGCATGAGATTGTAGTGACAGGTTGCTAGCCCATCGCCCACGTTACACTAACCCTTTCCCTGAGTCGCCTCTTACGACACCCACGGGAAGAAAGGGGGAGGTGTTATTCTCTGTCGGGTTGGAATAACAACTAGCCATTTCTTCCGTGGATGTCGTAAGAAGCGACTAAGTCGTATGTCGAGGTAAACTCGATTTAAAACGTGAGTTTTCAGTATTTCTCAAGACGAGTGAGTCTCACGTTAGTTTAATGTTCAATACTTGACAAATGACAAGCCCGTCTCCAGATTTATTCAGATAGATGACTATAGTAGAGACTTTTAGGTACTTGAAAAAAGGTAAACAAAACCGACAAAGTCAAAAATCACGTAAGGTATGTGTTGCTACATTAAATAGGTACGACATTTTTCTATTTTAGTCGCATTACACTCACCTTGTCGTATTTAATATAGCCACAGAATAGATAATAGTACAAGTACAGAAGCCTCACTGCTTTGATTTTCACAAATGCCGCCTTTTTATGTGCCTACATAATTATTATTAACAAACGGACCGCACGCTAGCAGCCGACATTGAGCTCTCTGGCGTCGCGCGAAGGTCGACATTACTCCACGTGTGGAGTCCACACCTTGTCAAATGACCCGAAAATAGGGTTGTCAAGTCAATACTTTAATTAAATACCTACCTATTATACATAACTATCCGCGTGGTGTCAGAATAGAATAATACCTCTCTATTTCTTCTGTGGATGTCGTAACAGGCGACTAAGGAAATAGGTTTAGGTATGTTTTAGGCGACACGCTAGCAACCTGTCACTATTCTACCTCTTCCATCTTTGCAAACCTAAAACTATGCTAGAAGTGACTGCGATATAAACGTAATCATGGTTTTGTCTATATTACTTTTCGTGTGCTCTGCCTACCCCATTTGGGAACACAGGCGTGATTGTATGTATGTAGGTATCTATCAGATTTATGTTGTTTGTAATATTTAAGCCAAAGATACATTAGGCGACATTTGTTGCGTTACATTTGTCGTGCGACATGTCGAGCGATGTCGCCTAATGTATCTTTAGCTATACCTACTTAGCGGTTACACTTTTATTTATTCTATGACGCGGGGTCGAATATAATAATTTATATTTTTCATTTTCCCGACAATCGACTGCGATACATAATATTTTGGATTCATTTTGCTAATTAAAATATGACACGCGTTTGCGATGTAAACTGAATCGTGCTGCGTAAAAAAAGAGGCGCGCGTGCTCCGCGGGTCAATGCGCGGCAACCACTGATTAGGCCTCATCGATGAGGCCGCCGATATGTACTTGTAGCTCAGCGGCGGAACGGCGGAGTGACACTCCCCTGATATAGCAACCTTGCGTGATTTTTGACTTTGTCGGGTTGGCTTTGTTTGTTTACCTTTTTTTAAGCACCTAAAAGTTTCAACCATATTGAGGGACAGACAGCGACAGCGACTTTGCTTTATAATATGTAGTGAAGTTGATCTTAGAGCGATGGCTAATGACGTTGCTATGGTTTCCAGCGTACTGGGGCCGGGACGGCGGCGGCGGCGCTGCCCAGGCGCAGGCGCAGGCCCAAGCCCAGGCCGCGCTGTTCGGCTTCGGCTCGCGCTACCCCTCGCCGCTCGCCGGCCACTCGCAGCCGGGCTCCATGCCGCTGCACCCCGCCGCCAGTGAGTACACACATATAACCGCTAGCCGCGCTAGCCCAAGCCGCGCTGTTCGGCTTCGGCTCGCGCTACCCCTCGCCGCTCGCCGGCCACTCGCAGCCGGGCTCCATGCCGCTGCACCCCGCCGCCAGTGAGTACTACTACTACTAATTAGCTCAGGGACCCAAAGAGGGTCTTGACTTGAAACGAGAGCACGCCATCTGTCCCGATCGTGCGCAGCTTCTTGCCAGTCGTCGACTTGAAGAAGTCGCAGATCTGCCTGGACACTGTCCCCCCAGCGGTACCTGGGTCGCCCGACCGGGCGGCGACCAGTCGGTCGTGCCACGTACGTTCTCTTGACAGCACGATCGTCTCCTTCGGAGTAGGTGGCCGAACCAGCGAAGTCTGTGTGATTTTGTTACGCCAATGATGTTGGGCTCAGCTACCAGTGAGTACACACATCGGTATATAACCACTAGCCGCCTTAGTCCAGGCGGCGCTGTTCGGCTTCGGCTCGCGGTACCCCGCCTTTAGTGAGTACACACGTACATACATACATCACGACTGAACAAAGAAATAAATAAAGATTTACGTGTAAGTAGAGACGTCAGAAAATGACAGGCATCTATATCACACGTGTTGGTGTGCTAAATGTTCTTTCAGACGAACTGCAAGTTGTGAACGCCATCTGTCGACGGCTGAAGTAACCTCTGCCGTTCACAACTTGCAGTTCGTCTGAGAGAACATTTAGCACACCAAAACGCGAGATATAGACTGCCTGTCATTTTCTGACGCTTCTACTTAGACTGTGACAGAGATAACTCGCGACTTGTCTCACGCTTCTTGCATTGTGACTAGAGATACAACGGATATCCGGTTGCTATCTGGTATTTGGCCATTATTTTACTATCCGCCCGAATACCGGATAGTTGCGCACTATCCGGCCGGATACCGAATAGTGATTTTGTTTGGTATTTAATTTTGAAAAGTTTAGTTCGTCCCGATCGAATATTCGACGGCCGGATACCGGATATTCGGGCGAGGCCACTTGCATCACTTATTGTGACGTCTCCCGTCCCCAGGTGCAGCGTGGTGGTCCATGGCGTCCCACCTCGCCGCCCAGGACTACCTGGCTCGTCTGCAGGCGTCGGGGCTGAACTTCGGAGGCCCGCTCGCGGACCCCTACTCGGCTCTGTCTGCGCTGTCGGCTAAACCTGGGAAGGGGAAGCAGCCGGCTAGGACGGAAAGGTACGTGAAATCAGGCTAAAGGCTGTCCTATAGGCCATTTTGTAAAAAGTCGTACATTTTTGTACAATGAATTTTTAATTCCCAAAACAACAATAAAAAGAGCACGTAAAATTAAGAAATAGCTTCTACTAAATAAAACTACCTAAGTCTAAAACTAAAATTGGGGCATTTATTCTCGAGCGTTTCAACCGTCTCATTTATCCGGAGACTTTTGTGCTGAAATGGAAGAATATTCTGAACCGTTTAGTCATCTATTAGAGGAACTCTTAAGAAATAGGCAAAAATGATATCAAAATTTGCAGCAGATTCATATAAAATCAGGGTCTCGGTTCTGGTTATAACTTTATAACTGTAGGAAACGGGACCCTGGGTCCATGGGGTCCCAGCGCGACATTTTTTTAAGGAGCTAAAAAAGCGCCTGGTCGACGCAACTGGCGACAGTGGTGACCAACGGGCTGGCAGCTACTTTTCACAAAGAATCAGCATAGCTTGAACATTAAACTACTGTGAGACTCACTCATGTTGAAAATTTTCGGATAATTCACGTTTAATAAATCGAGGTTAGCTCGACATGTTTCGGGCTAATTCGTAGCCCTTCATCTTCTTCATCTTCATCGCGCGAAGAAAGCGGAGGCGCGCGATGTGCGCGTTTGGCAGCAGCAGCCGCCGCGGCTCCTAGATGTCAAATATGCGGTATGTCATGTGCGGTGCGCTCTGTTGTCTCTGCCTACCCCGCAGGAATAAGGCGTGATGGTTATGTATGTATGTATGTAATTTCTTTCTGGCCAATGCCACAGCCGCCGTCACCGCATGCAGTATGCTATGTATGTAAATTTGAACTTTGAATCATCATCACCCATTTGTTTTCAGATCGGGCCGTAGTAGCACTTCGTCGAGCGCCTCAACGAAGGAGAAAAGTCCATCCACGAGCACCTCGCAGCCCGGCATGAGTGAGTGGGGCACGTATCCAGCTTTACTAACACTTCTACTTTACTACATTACCTTTATCATTTCATTTATTCATTTATTCATTGTCATATCATTTAAGATTAGATATAAACGGACAAACTTTGCATTTCAAGAATTTCCTGCGAAATTGTGGCCGCATCTCAATGGCTTGGCTTTAATAATAAGTGCTACTGGCTGTGTGGTGTAGGGTTTAGGATTACACCTCTTCATTTCTTCCGTGAATGTCGTAAGAGGCGAATAAGGAATTAGGTATATTTTAGGCGACAGGCTAGCGACCTGGCACTATCATACCTGCTAACTTAAAACCTAAAAAAATTGCTAGAAGTGGCCATTAAACGTGAAATAGTCATGGTTTTGTCTGTTACGTTTCGTGTGCTCTGCCTACCCCATTTGGGAACGTATATTGTGCGTGATTGTGTGTATGTATCTATGTTTTTTTTTGTTCAATTGCATTGATTATGCTGAAGCGAATTTTAATCAATATTTTATTTCTTATCTAAAGTTTACAATTAATAATTCTACACTAATTTGCTTTAAACACATACCTAATGGTAATTTTTAAGATTATAAAAAAATCATCTGGTTACCCTGAAATTGCTAAACGTGCCACTGGATTTTCGAATTCACGTGCTCTGCCTACCCCTCTTGGGAATACAGGCGTGAGTATATGTATGTATGTATGTAAAAAAATATCTCGTGTAGTGTCGAATTAAGAATAAACTCCCCGTTTCTTCTTTGGATGTAAGAGACATAGACCTCGCTCATCTATGTTCAAATCAAACCTAAAATTATGCTAGAAGTGGCTACGAAACGTGAGATACTGGTGAATTTGTCTGTTCGCGTTTCGTGTACTCTACCTACCCCATTTGGGATAACAGGAGTGATGTGTGTAGCGAAATAGAGAGATACTGAATTTGTTTTAGTTGAAAAAGTTGCAGAATTTTTGTATCATCTTACCTTACCTTAAACTTACTCGTATCTTATTGTGTTGCATTGTTTGAAAACGAACACTGTGCACTTGAGATAAGGTTGGTTTTCTAACGATGTTACGCAGTGTGATACGAGGTTGAGTAAGTAGTACCATTTACTTATACTAGCTTTCAGCTTACTTACGAATTAGTTGTATGCGCTTTATGGTTATGGGATTAAAGCTCTAAACGCCCTAACAGCGGATGCGAGGGGGTGTCATGGCGGTATCAGTAGTAATATTCGAGATTGTACGAAAGAGGACGCACAGAGCTTTCGGTCTGGGCTGTGCGTCCTCTTTCATATGACATCGAACATTACAACTGATACCGCCATGACACCATGAGTGCGTTAGGAGCTTTACTTTAAAGTATGAAATTATTATTATTATAGTAATTTAAAGCCTGGATTTATGCCCGTGTGGTGCCGGGTTAGAATAACACCTCCCCCTTTCTTCCCGTGGGTGTCGAAAGAGTCGACTCTGGGAAAGAGTTAGTGTATTGTGGGCGATGGGCTAGCAACCCGTCACTGCATATCACGTTTCACCATCTGGTTACCCTGAAATTGCTAAACGTGGCACTGGATTTTTGAATTCATGGGCTCTGCCTGCCCCTCTTGGGGATACAGGCGTGAGAATATGTACGTGTATGTATGTGAATGCGTTTTATTTCACTATAACGGTTAGAAGGCCTTTACGATCGATTCTAACCAACTTCTGTTCTACCAAGATGTCTAATAGTGTGTTTCTTCTTGCAGGAGTGTCCTACGGTTTCCCGAAAACGTCGTCACCCTCGACGATGCATTCCCACTCGCAAGCGATGTCGAGTCTCGCGTCGCTCAATAGTTTAGCCGCCGCGCCGCACCAGTCCAAGCCTAGCAAGCATGCGCCCACACAGTCGCGTAAGTAAAGAGAAGAGAAGCTTCTCTCTATCTCTTCCTCTCATAGAGGACAGAACCTATAGAGTACTAATGTCATTGGATTTGTTCGGAGACGATTCCGCCAAAGCATGGCGGCGTTCGCTGTGCTCTTATTGGCCGGCCCAAAATCGCGCGTAACTCAATGGCTTTTTCCTCTATGGTTATTGGCTCTTTACAGTTTCTGTGACAGTTTGTAAGTGGTAATTAACTGACAGTTTGCGGAACTGGGTGGCCATCATTGTTTCTCTAGTTGGTATGTCTTCTATGCTTCCTGCTGACCTTCGACCGATAGAGAAAGCGTGTGAAATTAGAGTAGACACAAAAACGTCGTCACCCTCGACGATGCATTCCCACTCCCAAGCGATGTCGAGTCTCGCGTCTCTCAATAGTTTAGCCGCCGCGCCGCACCAGTCCAAGCCTAGCAAGCATGCGCCCACACAGTCGCGTAAGTAAAGAGAAGAGAAGCTTCTCTCTATCTCTTCCCCTCATAGAGGACAGAACCTATAGAGTACTAATGTCATTGGATTTGTTCGGAGACGATTCCGCCAAACCATGGCGGCGTTCGCTGTGCTCTTATTGGCCGGCTCAAGATCGCGCGTAATGCACTGGCTTTTTCCTCTACGGTTATTGGCTCTTTACAGTTTTCTGTGACAGTTTGTAAGTGGTAATTAACTGACAGTTTGCGGAACTGGGTGGCCATCATTGTTTCTCTAGTTGATCTGTCCTCTATGCTTCCTGCTGACCTTCGACCGATAGAGAAAGCATGTGAAATTAGAGTAGACACAAAGACGTCGTCATCCTCGACGATGCATTCCCACTCCCAAGCTATGTCGAGTCTCGCGTCGCTCAATAGCCTCGCCGCCGCGCCGCACCAGTCCAAGCCTAGCAAGCATGCGCCCACACAGTCGTGTAAGTATCATCGCGAACAGGGATTGTTGAGCCACTTACCTATGTTTGTAACTTGGTCGTACTATACTAATCCAATAGCTGACATCTAGTCCGTCACATCGGTCATTGATTACTCGTCTAAATTGCGAACAGTGGCAAGTGGCTCAACAATCCCGGTTCGTGACTGAACCTACCACAAAACAGTAAACACACAAGACAATCTCCAGATAGGTGTGAAGCGCCCCAGTGCCACATGCGTCGAATAGCCGAACTAAACGATCCTACATCGCGCTAACGAAGCAGGCATCCGATAAAATGTTTACTACCCGTTAACCTGTCAAATCTGACAACTGAAGTTTGTTTACATTTAGTTAAGTACCTAAACCACTAGAGTATAAAGCGTGTTGCCGTGCTAAGCTTACTGGTGCTGTCCTTTGCAGGTAAATCCTCATCAGCGTCATCAACGGGCAAGGGAAAAGAGCGCGAGCTGGCCCTTCTTCGCGGGGACCTCATGCTGGCGCAGGCCGCCGCGCACGGCGCCTACCACGCCGCCGTCGCCGCCGCCGCCAAGGGGAAGGTGGGCACAGAGTAGTATAGGCCACAGTAGTATACACCACTTTACAGATATCACTGGACAACTCACTGGACAATAGGGTTTTTGAACATTTTTGAAATATACTTTTAATAAATTCTTCATTATGTAATAAACACGATATATTAGTATTTCCGGATTCTTGTCTGTATTAACAAAGAAAATAAATATTAAAGTTCAAATTCTCAAACTCACGCCAAAAACGCTGTTTGACGTCAAATGCAAGTAAACAAAGGCACCACACAAAGAAGCTGTCAAAATTGTCATGTCAAATTATCAATGTCCACTTTAACCACAGATACCTTTCATGGTATGTGACGTCATCAATCAATCACAAGCGTTTCAGTCACAGATACATTTTATTAACGAATATTAGAAATTAACAGAACAAAATACTCTAAAAATGCATAATATTTTGAACAAAAGAAAGTGAAATATGTTTAGTTTTCTTATAATCTGTTAGGATGGCCACAAATTATAGTTTATTTTTACTGTTGTCAAAGACCCTATTCTTACACCAATCACCTAGTCCCAAAGTAGGCAATTTAATGCCTGTGTTATGGGTACTAGACAACGGATAAACATACTTAGATATAGATAAATAAACATCCAAGACTCGAAAGCAAACATTCGTATTCATCATACAAACATCTGCCCCGACCGGGGATCGAACCCGGGACCTCAAGCTTCACAGTCAGGTTCTCTAACCGCTGGGCTATCCGGCCGTCATATAAGAGTCTCTAGAGCACTGTAACGAATGGAATGGCGGAGAGAGTGTCAAAGCTTGCTGATAGCTCTGGCGAGTGTGATACTTACCATTCTGCTGGGCTGGTGCTGCCAAAGGCAAGGTCAGAGAACTCTACTGCTACGGGAAGGAGTCTTTAGAGCACTGTAATAAATGGAATGGTGAAGAGAGTGTGGCAAAGCTTGTTGCTGGCCCTTTGACATTCTGATGGACTGCTGCTGCTGCCAAGGGCAAAGCCAGGGCAGTATGCAGCATGGGATGGAGTCTCTGGACCACTGTAATGAATGGAATTGCAGAGACAGCATGTCAAAGTTTGCTGGTGGCTCTACGCGAGCGTGACATTTAACATCCTGCTGGGCTGCTGCTGCCTAAGGCCAGATGAGGTCAAAAATACAATTAGGATACTTCACAGCCATAGGCAGGAGTCTCTGGAGCACTGTAACTAATGGAATGGCGGAAAAAGTGTGCCACAATTGCCTCCTGGCTCTGGCGAGCGCTTACAATTCGCTGTAGCTAAGTTAGGGCGCTAAGTAGACTCAGATCACTTTACAGCTAAGGTCTGGAGTCCCTAGGGCGCTCTAACGAATGGAATAGCGGAGACAGTGTGCCAAAGCTTGCTGCTGGCTCTAGCAAACCCAATGCCTACCAACTATTAACCTAACAACTTAGAATGTAATTTGTATTGTTACAGAACATGTCTCCCCTCTACCCGTTCGGTATGCCGGGCTCGGAGAAAGACCGGCACGGCGGCATCGACTCGCTCACCGGCCTACCGCACACTATACTTAGGTGAGCACCCACTATACTCATAATAATAGTTTAAAATAAAAAAAGAAAAGAAAAATGTTTACGCTAAAGGTCGATCGCAGAGCACATAGAAATTCGAGCGTTGACCCGCTGCTATCTATCTCTGTCGCACGCGTGCAGTAATATTGCCCTCACGCTTGCACAGTGCGACACACGTGCTCAAGTCGAATTTCTCTAAGCTCCACGACCGGCCTTTAGTCGTGTGATGGTCCCTTAAAATACGAGCGTGGAGTTCTAAGGGTCTCACCAAACCAGTCGACGCCTTTCGAGTCGAAGCTTTATGTCAATGCAATAAGGGCGAACAAGACGTCAATCGGCTCGGCTCACTCGGCCGAGAATGGCCGAGCCAATAGCCGTCTTGTTCGCCTTTATTGCGTTGACATAAAGCTTTTCCTACCCGCGTTTTGTCGAAAAGGCGTCGACTAATGTGGGGAGACCCTAAACGTGTTCAGGTTGTAAAATTATTACCAGAACGCCGACGCGTGGTTTCAGTTCTGAAGCTTTTAACGACATTGAAATCGATTTTATAATTAATGGTAGTTCTCAATATCCTGTCCATCGTCCGAAGGTTAACTGTCAGATGTCCCCCCGGGAATAAGTTCGCCTTTGTACATAAAGCAGTTATCCTGTAACTTGTTTTATGTGCAATAAAGAGTCATACAATACAGCAAAATACAATAATTTGTCGTTGTGTTTATGTAAATAGAGGCATATAATGTTAAATTGTTATTTTTCTGAGACTTAATTTTATTAAACTCTTTTTTTCTTCTACCCAGTGCTGCATTGGAGGGAGGGTAAGTTGACCCTTGTATTAAATGTAGTATTAATGTTATTGAAAACAATATAAACAATAGTGTAGACGAATTTATTGACTACTGACACCAATAGTCTCGTATCGGAAATTTCCGATTTTTAAACGATATTGAATCATATACGCTCTGTTCTTAAGTCTATTAATATAACGTTGTATACAAAGTTGGAAAATGTCCGCATTAAATATGTGGCCACAGTGCATAAAATACTGGGTGACTAGAACTCGACCCGCCATTCATTCAGTCATTTGCAAATTATTGGACCGGATTTTAGCTAGCTAAAAATTTGTAGTTTGGGAGAACTAAATCTCAATATTTTCAGAATTTCATGTTTAAAAATTCGTAACTTTGTTTAAATTAGTACTTTTTTACCAGACGAATCGATTGATCGTCGATGGAAGGCATCGATCAACGTCGACCGAAGTCTATGGACTGGTCTGGTAGCTTTAATTAATCGACAGGTACCAGTCGATTAACCAGTTGATTGCCGGTCGATGGTACCTTTCGGCTCTGATTGATTAACCCCATCTATATTCCATTCTACCATGCCGTCGATCGACGATCGATAGATTAATCTGGCAGAAACTATCTATCGACGTCGACTATTCCACTCTACCATCGATAGACGATTGAACGGTTGATCTGGTTCCTTTTGTGTTCATAATACAAATACACTAATGTCATTTTTTTTTCTTCTAGTGATCCGTCGTCGGTGCTAGGCGGGGTAAGACTTCCGCCCGATACTGAAATTATCAAATACACCTCGCTAGCTGGCCCTAAGGTAAACCTCTTACAAATCAGCACTCTATATACAGTTGTTTCCCCATTGGTAACCTTTTGATGACGTACGCTTTTTCGCTCACTTTACACCACAAGGAATGGAGTCTGAGGGAATCTTATTATTGGAATAAGGAGGGTAGCTTGAAGAGCACTAGCTAGACGTGCGGTGATTGTACAGTATTACCAAACAAATATTGCTTCACGATGTACAGTCACGAACCGGGATTGTTGAGCCACTTGCCCCTGTTCGCAATTTGGACGTGTAATCAATGGCCGATGTGACTGACAGATGTTAGCTATTGGATTAGTATTACATGACCAAGTTACAAACATAGGTAAGTGGCTCAACAATCCCTGTTCGCCATGGTACCTGCGCAATAGACCAATTTTTGTGGCGCGGGAAACTTCGATCTACCAATGATAAAAGAGATTTTTTCCCGCGCTAAACTCCTGACTTGTGATTGATTATTGATTGATCGATGTGTAGCGTCTCATGCGTCGAGTAGCCGAACTAAACGCAGCTAGGAGTAGCCGAGCTAAGAAAGCATAGCAAGTAAAATTGTGCCCACTGCGTTTGTAAATAAAGTGCAATAAAGATAAATTACACGTTCGGCTACTTTCGGATATCGTCTGCGCTTCTCGGCGCAGACGGAAACAGCCGATGTGACTTATTTTCTTGGGAATACTGTACGTGGTCGCCCGTGACTCTAAATCTTTGTAAAAGCCAAATCATTTAATAAAATAAACACATTTGTAGTAAAATTTCTAATATATTCGAGCACACTTAGAACTAATACGATACTTTCTTTGTCTGTCTCGTAATGTGGGGTTCGAAGCAATGCTGACACGATCTTAGTACTCTTTAAAACAAATAAGGTAAAAGTACCAATGCTCGACGCCTCAACGCCCAGTAGTTGACACCCATCTGTCACCTGTCTTACTATGGCATAAGGTTGCAAGTGTCAAGTATTGGGTCAGTGTCGAGCACTGGGACGTTTACCTTATCGTTCGTTAAATATTACAGCCAAGTGTTAGAACTGAGAAAGTATGTAAAAAATAAAATATCTTAATAAATGTTTGGTGTACCAGTGAGTGAACAAGTTAGTAAGCAAAATTAAAGTTCTTGTCGTAAGCTAGGATGAAGGTTCATATTTGATAATTCCTATTGCATTTACTATTTCAATTAGCATAATTTATAATACTGTAATCATATTACATAGTCCGAATTTGTTTAAAAGAGTTTATGTGAAAAGGGACTGTTCGACACTTATGCTATTAAATTTACGCCGCTAAATTATTTTTTTCTTCCTATTTGTGATTCTGCGCAACTGTCTGTGAATAATGGTGTAAGTGTTGAATAATCCAACATTAAATTTAAATGTACCAATGCTCGACGCTTCAACGCCCAGTAGATGACATGACACCCATCTGTCACCTGTCCTACTATGACATAAGGTTGCAAGTGCTATATTGGGTCAGTGTCGAGCACAGGGACATTTTTGGCTTGAAATTGTGGTGGTGGAGATTTACTCCCTACTCGACGTTTCGTATTGTGGGCGATGGGCTAGGAACCTGTCACTGCAATATCACTTAACCATCTGGTTACCCTGAAATTGCTGAACGTGGCACTGGATTTTTGAATTCATGTGCTCTGCTTACCCCTCTTGGGAATACAGGCGTAAGAATATGTATGTATGTATCCATGTCTTTGCATGCTATAGTCGGCAAGATCGATGGCACGTTTTAGAGAGGGAGAGGACCTAATTTCGTGCGGTTTTACCTTTTGGCTTAGCACGGTAACGCGCTCTAGTCGCCTCGCGCGCGGGATAGACAGACTACTTTCTGACGTCTCTAGTTAAGCGTGTCACACACTAAGCAGATACGATAAGATACTAATATCAGTATCTGAACGGATATCTGTCAATATCGCTCCCTATACAATTCAGCGCACACAGAGCGCAGATAACTGACGGCCGGATAGCCCAGCGGTTAGAGAACCTGACTGTGAAGCTTAAGGTCCCGGGTTCGATCCCCGGTCGGGGCAGATGTTTGTATGATGAATACGAATGTATACTTTCGAGTCTTGGATGTTTATCTGTATATAAGTAAGTTTATCCGTTGTCTAGTACCCATAACACAGGCATTAAATTGCCTACTTTGGGACTAGGTGATTGGTGTAAGAATTGTCCAGTGAAAAAAATAAAAATAAAAATAAATAACTTACATTTTACCATCAAGTACCTGTTGGCACCGACGTATGGAAAGACGGCATTTATGCGCAGATAAAATATTATCGTATCTGCTTAGTCTATGACACGGTTCAGACAGTGACAGATACTATCTCGCGCGTATCTCTACTGGCACTTTGCTGTGCTAAGCCGGCTGGAAACGCTGCGCGAACTTTCTCTTTAAGTTCGTGCCAAATTGTTAGCTAACAAACATATCTTTCCCACAGGGGTAGGCAGAGACCACTTTGTTCCACTTGCTACGATCCTGACATACCTACCTCTTTTGTTTCATCCACATTCATTACTCTCTTTATACATGCTCGTCGATTTCGAGTATTTTTGACCTGTACCTCAAGTGTGTTCAAATCGATCATGCAGTCGTTAACGAATTCGTGAGTTATCGCAAAATTGTATGGAAACAGACAGAGCCGTCAGCGGAACGTTTGCACAACTGCCACGGTCGACACGTCTCCATACAATTCCGCGATGAATCGCAAACGAATTCGTTAACGACTGCATCATCGAATTGAACACACTAGACGTTCTGACTTGTTTCTAAAACGTCCGCGATTCGGTCACGGAACGTCCGTCTAGGTCTTCCTCCCAACACACCCACTTGTTAGCTAAATGTGTGAAATGAGTTTAAGGCAGTATGTTTAGAACGGTTGCATTGCAGGCGCCTCCTGGTACAACGAATCGTGGCCGCAAGAAGACGATATCCCTGGACCCCCCGCACGTCTCGGTGCATCCCTCGGCGGAACGACCGCCGCAGCCCAAGCGGCAGAAAGTGGTAAGTAGCTGGTCCAGGATTGGTAGACGACTAAAAAAACTGTTTAGGTCGGCCACATACATACGGAATTTTCCGTCTGTATGTGGCTGGTCCATAGATGTCGTATGAATGTAGTGCGTTCGAATATTCCGATTCGAGATTCCGAATCGAGATCCCGAAACGGAATTCCATACGTATGCGGCCGGCCTTAGTCCGTCAGATTATCGAAAAATATTAAACACGTATTTTTTCTTTTATTTGACAAAGATATGACGAGGATACAGTGCTCTGAAGTTTAGTGATGTAACTACATGGTAAAAAAATTACCCAGATGTGAGAAGTTTAAAATATGTAATCCTAATTAGTTCGTAAGTTAGCTTATGGAAAAACATGAGATGTGTTTTTTGGTTTATCAAATAATTAAACATCGACAATCAAACTTCCGGAGGGGGGCTCGTGACTTCGTGACGTCACGCCTTGGTAAAAATTGTACCAAGGCGCGACGTCACTCGTAATTATACAACACTGTATCTTTATTTCTTGCTTGTCAAATAATAGAAGAAATATGTGTACAATATTTTTTGGTGATCTATCTGATGGACTACTTTTTTTAGCGTCTAAAAGCAATCTTAAACAGGTTAAAAGTGGCCTTATTTTTAACCTAAGTTGCCGAGTCAAGTCTCACTGTACCCAGTAGACTCACCACTGCAACACACTAGTCGCGTCGCGCGGGATAGTCTACCCGTCACTTTCTGACGTCTCTAGTTAGACAGTGACAGGTATAGTCTATCTCGCGCGTATCTCTACTCTAAAGGGACTGATCTCTTGCAGGATGACTTCGGCGGTTCTCGGTCCTCGGTGGAGGTCATTCGGCTCCCGAGCAAGCCCGAACGCTCTTCGCGCCGCGCCGCTAGCCCCGCCCACGGGCTTGCTGATTACGCTGGTATGCGCAAGCGACTATAGCTGCGAGAAAACTGTTTAACTAGTATTAAAATGTTTACTTTGGGACTATACTCCGTTTATTTTAAGATTTGAATCCTCTGAACTGTCAAAACCTCACACATTTTTAAAGAAACGTAAGGCATCGCCGCAAATACTGATACCGTTTCTATTGAAATCATTAGAACAAATGGTAATAAGTATTATGACACTAATCATATCTAGTTTTACCTTTGGATTCCAGAGAAAAAAATCATTTTTTTCCGTTGAAATTTCAAATCTTAAAATAAACAGATTATAACGTGATGGGTGTAAAATTGTCCACTGACATAACGTATAGACATCACGCCTGTATTCCCAATTGGAGTAAGCAGCACAAAACCATTACTATTTCACATTACATGCCTACTCGTAGTATAATTTTATGTTTTAAGTTGGCAGGTATAATAGTGAATAGAGGTAGATTAACTAACCTGTCGCTCTTATGACATTCACGGAACTAATGGAGAGGCGTTATTTTAAACCCAATTCCATACCGATCTTAAGTTTCAGATCTTTAAAGTTGTAAATAAATTTCTTTATTGTACAAACGTGAAATACTCTGATGGTTTCGTCTATATCGTTTCGCGCTTACCCCATGTGGGAATACAGGCGGTACATTTGTACGTGTGATTGTGAATTATAATGCTATTTGCAGGTATATCTCGCGAGCTGCTGCAGACTATAGCGAGCCAGAGCGGCGTCAGCTTAGCAGCGTTAGAGAGGCAACTCGCCGGATCCGCCGCCGCCGGTAAATACAATCATTATTTCACACATACACATACATATCCCTCATAGCTTGAATAGCTTAATTTTCAGCGCGGTAGGCAGAAACAACAAAGCGCCATTTCCTATTCTGGCATACTTCTTTCGCTTCACTTACATCATCACTCTCGCCATATACGCTCGACGGTTTCGCGTACTCCTAATTTGGCCTCTCTATAGAACATCGCCGATGTGGTCGATATCGGTCTGGTCGGGTGGTCATTTCATTTTAGATATGAAACGTCCGCTGATGAACATAGGCCTCCTCTTTAGACCATAAGTACCTGTTGGACCTGCTACCTGCATGCATTGTATGTTTTATCGTCAAATTAGAAGTAACCGGAACCGTCGAGCGTGTAAGACGAGAGTGATGAATGTGGGTGAAGCGAGAGAAGTATGTCAAAATAGGAGCGAATGGCGCTGTGTTGTATCTGCCTAACCCGCAGGGAATAAGGCGCGACGGTTGTGTATGTTTGTTTTTCATGGTCATTATGTGGCTTTTGCGTGAGTTGGTATTTTCAGCAAAGAACTTTAGTTTTATAACTTGTCGTCGTTCCAGATGGCAGCCTGAATCTGAGCACGAAGTCCGGCGCGGGCGCAGAGGATTCCCCGCTGGACCTCGGCCTCAAGAGCGGGACGGACGACGACGCGCCTCTCAACCTCTCGCTCAAACCCACACCACGTGAGTTGCTTACAGAAGCGTTTCTCAAACTTTTTTAGTGACGAAACCCTTTTGGAAAGCGAAACACTTGACGGAACCCTACAAAAAACACAGCAGTTTTTAAAAGTATTAGTTATCCACCCGTCCCGTCCATGTATTCGCCGCGTCAAAACTTTCGATCAGAGAATGGCGTTTTGTTTTTTTTCTAAATTCTTGCGGAACCCCATCAGGGACATTACGGAACCCTGGGGTTCCGCGGAACACACTTTGAGAATGGCTGGCTTACAGTATTAAGTATCTTTCATCCGTATACAGGGTCGAAACTGACAGTAAATATTTTAACCCGTGGTCGGGTCTACGCGTCTGACAACCCCTGTACAATATTTCCAGAAATGTTCATTATTGCTTAAAAGTTATGCTGAACCGATTAGCTCAATCATTAAATCAGTAAATAACTATAAGTTTTTCTATATTCATAAAGATAAGTTATTTGCTACAATAGCACAAAATTTATAATAAATAAAAAATCTTGATACCAGTTATGTACTTAATGCATTTTAATTTTCTTTATGGATACGCCTTATCCATACTAATATCTACATGACACAGCTAAATGACATTAATGACGTAAAAATAGCTCACCCCCGCCGACCTTTGGTTATGTCTTATTCCTATCTCTAAGGCTAGATTTACTATTGGCGCGTGCCGTAAATGTCGCTAGTGTCTCTACCAGTAATGTCTGTCTGTCTGTCCGCAGCGAGTCCTCAGGCGTCTGACGCTCTCTCCAGACTGACCTCTCTGAGCAGTTCACTCAGCGCCTCTTCTAGCAACGAGCGGATATGTAAGTATGATGGATCCCGTGTGGTGCCGGGTTACAATAGCACCTCCCCCTTTCTTCCCGTGGGTGTCGTACGAGTCTACTCTGGGAAAGGGTTAGTGTATTGTGGGCGATGGGCTAGCAACCTGTCACTGCAATATCACGTTTAACCATCTGGTTACCCTGAAATTGCTAAACGTGGCGCTGGATTTTTGAAATCATGTGCTCTGTCTACCCCTCTTGGGAATACAGGCGTGAGGATATGTATGTGTATGTGTATGTGATAGTTGACTACCGACAACAGGCCCCTATTTCACCAAGTGGACAGTGTCAGTGACATATTTCAGCTGACATCTCGATACGTCGCTGACAGTTGTCAAGCGACAGGTGACAACTGACAGTTTCGTTTTTTTTGTACCGAAATGCTTGCAAATATGATATGCATTTTGTTAAAATACATACACATACATACATATTCTCACGCCTGTATTCCCATGAGGGGTAGGCAGAGCACATGAATTCAAAAATCCAGTGCCACGTTTAGCAAATTCAGGGTAACCAGATAGTTAAACGTGATATTGCAGTGACAGGTTGCTAGCCCATCGCCCACAATACACTAACCCTTTCCTAGAGTCGACTCTTACGACACCCACAGGAAGAAAGGGGGTGGTGTTAAAATAGTCCTCATTTTAATCAAATGACATTTATGTTACGAAACAAGATTTTTTTTGTTTGTTATATTCAAAATTGAAAATCCGTTAAAGTACACTCTGCTAAATAATCTATGATAACTTCAGTTCTGTTAAGTGCCAGCTTACTGGGGTTTACAATATTTTTCGTTTCAATAATTTACATTTTTCACCCAGTTTTTTGTATACAGTGTTCATCGAATGAACTATCTAGTTTGGATACCCTACTAACTTATATAAGTTAGACGCAACATATGGTCCTTCGAGCCGGATGCGCATTGATTTCTCTACATATTTGTCTTGTGCCTAAATTGTGTGTGATGTTCCAGCCCGCAGAAAACCGGGCGCGAAGCCGAGGCGCGTGGCGCCAGAGCTCAACTCCCAAATAGCTGACTCACCGAGACCCAAGTCTAGTGGAAGCGAGGACAGCGAATGTGAGTACTGAAGGAAACTTTAAGACCACTGTCACGAGAGGTACAATAAAAAAAGCACAAAGAAACAAAAGAATAAATACTATTTTAAGAATAAATAAAAGGCTAGCAACCAGTCACTATTACATTTCTTCCTTCATGTTTAAACCTAAATTTTTCCAAAAATTTACTACGAAATGTGAAATAGTCATGGTTTTGTCTTTCATTTGAGAAACCAGATGTGACGTATAGTCAGGGAATCTGAATGTTTAGCAGGTTGACCGCCTTCATAATTTGTTCGCACTATAGGACAAACTTCACCATGAAGTTCAATATTGAGTATTTATGTCATGCAACTGGCTGGGAATAGTAAAAAGTTAGTAATTTTAGAAGTATACCAACGTGCTAAACATCCAATTTCCCTGACTGTACCTATGTGTGTATAAAAACTTGATTAGCCACTTTTTTTTACACCTAACCTAAAGAAAGCTGGCCACGCAATGTCAAATACTTATGGTTTTGGTAACCCTTCGTGTGCTCCGCCTATCCATTTGGAAATCACATTTAAACATGTATGTAATGTCTCCACAGCAGTCGGCTGGCCGAACCGTGAAGGTAGGCCTCGCAACCTGGGTCGTGGCGTCAGCAAACCCAAGAAGAACACCGTGGCGTCGCTGCTGGCCCAGAGCAGAGCCCTAGGGCTCCGGCCCGCGCTCGCGCAGCAGCTGCTCGGCGAGACTGACCTGGTAGGATGTCTCCTTTACTTTTGTAAATAATGAAAATTTATATTTTTGTTACCTAAGTAGCTGGTCCTCTGAAAGGTTGACTGCAGAGATCCCTTTTGAGATAAGTCCCGCCTTTGTACTTTTTTTGGCAACTAATCTGTAGTCTTTTTTTGTACAATAAAGAGTTTTTTACTTACTTACATTCCGATTGAGCCGCTCGGCCATGCCATTCTCACAAGGAGTGTTTGAACACGGAATACCGTGAGACTCATTTATAATGGAAAATACGGGCAGCTCACAATTTATGCTTTAGGCTACAGGCTATACGCGAACTCGAAATACCGCAGCCGCTGCTAGGCGAGACTGATCTGGTACGATACCTCCCTTAGCCCTGCGCAGACGACAGACTATCCGCCACGAACTTTTTAGTCTGTGAACATAGAACCTATGGAATTATATGGAATAACGCAAAAAGTCCGGCGGACAATGCATGTATCCATGCAGACGTTTTGTGCGTCGCAGACTCGATCGCACAAAAAGTCTGTCGTGTGTGCTGTCCCTTAGAATCCGATTGGGCCGCTCGGCCACGCCATTGTCACTAGGAGTGTTTGAGCATGGAATACCGTAAGACTCGTTTATAATGAAAAATATGGGTAGCTCACGACTTATGCTTTAGGCGACAGGCTAGCAACCTGTCACTATTCTACCTCTTCCATGTTTGCAAACCTAAAACTATGCTAGAAGTGGCTGCGAAGCGTGATAAAGTCATAATCATGGTTTAGTCTATGTCATGTTTCGTTTGCTCTGTCTACCTTATTTGGGAACACAGGTGTGATTGTATGATTGTATGTATGTATGTTTAGGGTTCTAGAAGTGTCTACATAATCGTCTTTGTCTACAGGAAAAGTTAAAAGCGTTATTGGGTGAAACAGCGAGCACGGATTCCGAGTGTCCCTCCGACTCGGGCCCTTCGGACTCCGACGCGAGCGACACGAGTCGCCGCCCGCACGACGCGTCGCTGCGACAGCCGCTCGCTAGAGGTACCGTCGGGGTCTAAGTTGGCAAAATATTTATTATAGGACGTGCACTGTAACATAGGCCTCCACTTTAGACATCTTGTACCTGTTGGAAGCGATCTCCCTTCATTATTACTATAATCAATATAAAACACAAAAGTAACATACAAGACAATTAAAATCATTATTAGCATTGTTTTCTCATGAACGGCGTGTCAAGCGTTTTCAAAACGTCCGTCGTCTTTCTTACCTGCCAGTCTGTCAAAAAAGTCAACCGAAAACGTGGAATTGGGATCATCCATAACATCTCACAAAATCCAAGTCTAATTCTGTAGATTGGCTTATAAATTCAGTTTAACGACGGTATAACTCACTAAAGATTGGAAAATGGATAAGAACGTAAGGTAAAGGTAAGGACGTCTCCCATTTTCCACTTTCTAGTGAGCTAAACTATCGATAGATAGAATATTGGGACCGGCCGTTAGCCACATCCGTAAACTGGACACCGGTTAGATAAGACGACAGGCTTGTATTTAGGCAGCAATAGATTCATTTTATAGAAAACACTGTCTAATTCTGTAAAACAAACCGTCACTCAAAATTTGGTAATTTTTGACCTAAGTCACACATTTTATCTATGAAAATTGCAGTACTTTTGTTCAAGTGTCAGTAATAACTCATTGAAAGAGAGTCATTTTATGGATGATGTAATGATGTTTTAGTTTATTAATGTTTCTTTTTCTTTTTTTTTAGGTTGGAAGAGAGTGACAGTCATCAAAGGGCTGTCCAGGAATTGCAACATCAAGGGCGATGTGTCGTACACGCCGCCCGAACCCCACCAGGGGGTGAAAATAAAGAGCATGCAAGAATTACAAGCGGTAAATTATTTATAATAATATAGCTCTTCTTTATTATATTATAGCTTATAGTTTTTCTTTAGTATTTCTTTTAGTTTTATCGTCACTGCAATATCACGTTTAACCATCTGGTTACCCTGAAATTGCTAAACGTGGCACTGGATTTTTGAATTCATGTGCTCTGCCTACCCCTCTTGGGAATACAGGCGTGAGAATATGTATGTATGTATGTTTTTCTTTTTAGCCATATAGCAGGGCTATTGTCTAACGCACTAAAAATCTGTACCGGTTTCAATTTGACAGTTGAAACCACATACAGCCAAATTGAACCAAAGATTTACTAAAAATTGGTTCTGCATTGTTTCTAAAAATGCTCTCGTTTAGAAACCTACGAAAGTTAATACATTTTGAAAGAAAGAAAGAAAATATTTTACTGTCTTGAATTCTTATATATAATTAGTATGTTACAAAATATGAGTACAGTGCCAATGGGCGCTATTTTCCATCTGTCACCTATTTATTTCCTTGTTATCTTCTGGTGTCATATTACTAATCTGTGTCTGTATGCAGTTCCTAGAGTCGCACCCACAGCCGGCGCTATCAGCAGACCAGTTCAGCTTCAGCGCGCGGACAGTATTAGGAGAGTACGTGCAGCCAGCACCGGACCTGCCGGAACCGCTGCTCTTCAGCGAGCCCGAGATCAACAAGCGGTGAGCCTGGCGTCTATCTTGAACTTACCCTCACTAAATCACTCCGAAACCCGATTTCCTATCCCCGATCCTCGATTTGCGACCCAAGATCCCCGATTTCCAACCCCCGATCCCTGTCTTTCGATCCCTGATTTCCGATTTCCGATCTCCGATTTCCAAATAATACCAAAAAACAAATTTCCATGGGACACATTTCCGGCATGCCAAATAAGTACATACAGTATTCCCAAGAAAATAAGTCATATCGGCTGTTACCGTCTGCGCCGAGAAGCGCAGAACGATATCCGAGTAATTTATCTGTATTGAACTTTATGTACGAACAATCTGGGCACAATTTTGCTTGCTATCCATTCTCGCTTACACACTTTAGTTCGGCTACTCGACGCATTTGGCGCTGGGGTGCTAGACATCTGTCATGAATCATCTGTCTGAAACATCAATCAATAACCAATCACAATGCAAGTGTTCAGCGCGCAAAAAAATCTCTTTTATCATTGGTAGATCGAAGTTTCCCGTGCCACGAAACTGGCCTAATGCGCACTTGCGCAGGTACATCGTGGAACAATCTTTGTTGGTAATACTGTACCAATAATCCGTATGGCGGAGATGTGTTCCACGAAAATTGTTATTTGTGGATTTTTTGCAAACGGTCTCGTACTATATAACACGTTGTATTGAAACTAGTGTAGTACTTAAGCCAATTATTTATGTTACGTGCGCAGATTGGAAGAAGCTCGTGCGTTGGCAGCGCTAACAGGCCCGCGGCCGACCCCGCCTCCCGTGGACCGCCGCATCGAGCTGGCGCGGCGCCAGCAGGCCGCGAGGGACGCGAGGCGCGACGCCAACTCGCGCTCGAGAGACCAGGTTAGCATAAAGTTGGAGGAGGCTAGTCTTTAGCAGCGCCCAGAGACCAGTATAGCATAAGGTTGGAGGAAGCACGTGCTTTTAGCAGCGCCCAGAGACCAGGGTAGTATAAGGTTGGAGGAGGCTCGCGCTCTAGAGACTAGGTCGGTAGTCCCAACTCGCGCTCAAGGTACCTGGTTAGCATACGGTTGGAGGAGGTTACTGCGTTGGCAGCGCTCAGAGACCAGGTTAGCATGAAGTTGGAGGAGGCTCGCGCTCTAGAGACCAGTTCGGTAGTCCCAACTCGCGCTCAAGGTACCAGGTTAGCATAAGGTTGGAGGAGGCTCGCGTTAGCGGCGCCAGCAGGCCGCGAGGGACGCGAGGCGCGACGCCAACTCGCGCTCCAGAGACCAGGTCGGTGCTCACTACCTATTTTACCCATAAATATGTTTATCTTTTTTTAATATACAAAATAACCAGTGGTAGCAAATTTGTATGTAATTTATTTACGTAAATTTGAAAATTTTGCCTTAAAAGCGGCTTCACTTCGGTTTCACATGGACTGTCAATTCCCATCACTAAAGCGCTCATGTGACGTTACAGTAGGTAGAGAAAAAGTGGCATGCTTCGTTATCATACAAATGCAGGAACTTGCTGTATCTATTTCGATATAAGTATGTGGTTCGTACTTGTTTTTTTATTTACTTTTAATATCCTCAAGGCGTGGTTGGTGCGTGAACTCGAACGGACCGAGAAGGCGGAACTAGTCAAGAGAGAGAAGGAGGCGCGCAGCCAGCAACTGTTAGAGGTGAGCCTTGTGATGCGGGAATATCGGGATTGCCTGACGGTTGCTCTGTTGAAGAGAGAATAAGAGAGAAACATACTTAATTACAAGTGCTTTTGCGCACTAGCAGGGTTAAGTTGAATATTAGGGATGGCAATGTTAAATGAGTTGTTTTTTTTTTCAGTTGAGAACACTTTATCAAAGTTTCTCTTCAACAGAACGACTCGTTTGTCGTGAATCTTTTGAATGACCTATTAATAAATCGGATCAATTCATGAATAATGTGGGACTGTATATTTTATATATATCCATGTTTTAATATCGTGCTTGTGTTTGTTGTATTTCCTATTTTTTTATTATCAATTTGAGGCTTGGCAACATTGTGCTCACATCTGTTGTAGCTCCAAGCACAAAGTACATTGTCTTGTCGTACTTTCTGCTTCTGTAGACAGCTAAACTCGGCTTCATAGATGGTAGTTAGTTGTGTGTCTAAATTGCATCAATTATATACTATTTTATGTATTTATATATGTAAACTGTCTGGGCTCGTCCTGTCTACGTCTAACACGAAACATTGACAATGTTGTCAAACATTAAATTGATAATAATGCAGAATGTAAACTAACGAGAGACAAATTCGAAACAGCATATCAACAAGAACCGAACTCAGCTCACCATCGAGCCGCTGCCGGCCGTACCGAGAGCCGGTACCGGTACCGAGTGGAAGGTACCGGACCTAGTGATGGGCCCGGCCACCAAAGCGCACAAGGAACGTACCATGCCACCCATAAGCCTCTCGCTGATACCAGTCTCTGGCACCAGGGATTCCCAAGACACGCCGCTAAAACTGAGCCTTGACCAATCCGGGTGGAAGGACCAGATCGAATACAACGCTCTGGATAAGATGAAAGATTTCGCCGAAAAAGCGGCTTTCGATCTCCCCAAAACCTCCAAAGAGAAATTCGATTTCTCTCTCCTAAAAGCGCATGAGAAAAAACCGCCTAACAAAGAGAACAGTCTAGAGAAGCTGATCGAATCCTATTCGCGGATAACTGAATTCATAAATGGCTGCGATTGGTCGAAATTGCAGAAAAAACCAGACGATCCTAAAGCCATTGAACAGAAATACTTAGACGCGAAGAATGAGTTTATGTCGCAGAATTTGATGCTCATGCCCAAAACGCCTTCTAAGACTGTTTTAAAAGAAGTGATAGAGCTCAGTGAGGATGACGAACTGACGGAAATGCTGACGAAGCGAGTAGGCAAAGGCTCTCTTAACATAGGCAATGACGGGGAGTTGTCGATATCCGTCCATCCTTTCGGAAAGGATAGTCCGGTACGTCCTTGTTTATAGAGCACTAATTTTCGGGACACGACTAACGTCCATGGTACTAACTGAATAACAACACATACGACTAACGTTCCTATTCTATACTAATTGAATATTTTTAACCTTTTCCGTTATGCGGTGGCGGTTATTGTTTAAATAGACTAATGGAGGAGCTAAAATGAATATAAACACGAGCTGTTTTTTATTCCAAAACGTTCTAATACGTGTGATAAATTATAATTGCATGTACTTATTGTATAATCATGAAGTATATCATAAATTATTAGCACGTAAAGTTGTTTTTTTTTTTTTTTAATAAAATGCACGCTTTTTGCAATTGATTGTCGAAGCTTATTTTAATTTACACAGTTTTTTAGTATAATACACCGTGGGGACGAGATATGCGACTGACTTAAACCACTTATTCTTAATGTTATTAAAGTTAATAAATGGTTAATAAACATAGGTCTAATTTTGCATTTTTTTTTAATTTTTACCTTACAAAAATGATCAATTAACTACAGTGTTTCATTTTAAACAGTTCTTAAACCAAAAGTTTGCTAAGTCATGTCGTCACGTGACCGCTCTCACAGATATTACGACATATTATGCTTGAGAATTTTTAAACTGAAAAAAAAACTACGAATATCTCAAAAAGTAAGCATTTATGACTGTGTGTTTACTTTTTTATTCCAATTAGTCAGTAGAACTGACAGTTATAAATAGTCTGTCTTGTTACTCGTTCCCACGGTGTATAGTGTCTTAATACTACACTGAAAAGCCTAGCCAGTGAACTGTGAGATGAGTGTGACTATTTTAAACATAAAGAGATATATAAACATTTTCACTATTATGGGCACTTTAAATTTATAATAATGTTATTCGCCAATATCGAAATCGTCGCACAATATGTAACGTCGTTATTTAAGTTACAATAAAATTAAAGTAAATATGTTTTTCTTATTATTATCTCTAATAAATCAAATAAATAGACACAAGTACCTACCACTACCACGATATTGCGCCATAATAGCTTTTGACTTCTGTACGAATGTTTTGTACTAGTATCCTCATAACAGATCTCACACAAGATTGGCCAGGCTTTACAAGAAAGGCCCTGCGCAGACGACAGACTATCCGCGACGGACTTTTTAGTCTATAAAACTAGAACCTGTGGAATTATATGCAGTAACGCACACGACACGCAAAAAGTCCGTCGCACAATTCATACAATCTATGCAGACTTTTTGTGCGCCGCAGACTCGATCGCACAAAAAGTCTGTCGTCTGCGCTGGGCCGAAGACATGCATCTTAGCACTACAATGACAGCAGTATAAAAAGTCAAAAGCGTTTCCGAATCGTACATTAAATATTCAAAGATATTTTCTAACGCGTGAGGCACTTGGCGTTGACAAGCAAGAAGCTATTGGAACTGTGGGATTTGATATTTATCATCATCATACATCGCGCCTGTATTCCCAAATGCGGTAGGCAGAGCACACGAAACGCTGCATAGACAAAACCATGACTATTTCACGTTTCGCAGCCACTTCTAGCATATTTTTTAGGTTTTGAGTTGGCAGGTATAATAGTGACAGGATGCTAGCCTATCGCCTAAAATATACCTTAACCTATATCCTTTGTCGCCTCTAGCGATATTCACGGAAGAAATGGAGAGGTGATACTCCACGAGCTAATCGATGAAAGATATCGTGATGAAGTTATTAAAAGACCCAACCCCTCTCACACTGAGTGGGGGCCTGTGCAGAGATGTGAAAGTGGATGGATGCTAAAACTACTCGAGTCACTATTTTTGTTAGACACACCGATTGACATAAATTTCAGGATAATTGTAAAATAAACCTAACCTAACCTACTTGTTCTGTGTAGACAAAATAAAAGATTAGTCTCTCTCGCACATCTCTACTCTCGCCTTACTGTTTTAAGCGGGCTGGCTATTCGAAGTATTGGTGCAGACAAATTCACGGGAACCTACCCCCACTACTTAAATCTGGCCAAGTTTATTGCCAACCACTTCTAATCGCTTCTACGCCAGTAGAGGGCAAGTGCTTGCAAACCTTAAACTTAAATGACCTTTCGGATACGCTTTGGACTGTACAGATTAAAATACCGGCTGATAAGGGAATCTTTAACGAAATCATAGATACCTGTTCGTTAATAAAACTTAAAAATGTAATTTGAAAATAAAAAGAAAAAAAATGAATAGTTTCTCATTTTCTTTTGTGAATAAAAATATATGTCATAGTTTTCCTAAAAAATACTAACAATATTGACACCGCGCGGGTGACTAGGTACAAGCGCGCCTGCGACCCGCCTTCACCCCTTTTCCCCACGTACCGCGGTTTGTAGTATGCGCACATTAAATTTTTTGGGAATTTCCCGATGAAGAAAACTGTATTTTTAGTAATATTGTGTTGTGTTACAGATTCTGAGTGTCAGGAATTGATTTCGTTACGGATTTTCTTATCAGCTTACATTTAGCCAACTTGCACCGACAAGAGTTCCAACGTATAATTTTGTTCCATGTCCCGTTTTATAATTTGCTGTTCCGCTTTCGATGTTGTTCGTAATGAAGGCTAAGAGACGGAGGCACGAAGAAACGGAGAAGCAAAGGGTTGAGGAGCAAACGAAGAAGCAGCAGGTTGGTAGCTCTGGCTTGGTTCAGTCACCAGCACCAATATCTGGATAAGGCGGCTTAAATATCTGTACGAACACAGACTTATATCGAAATGGATAATAAATTAAATAATAATAATCCCGTGTGGTGCCGGGTTAGAATAGCGCCTCCCCCTTTCTTCCCGTGGGTGCCGTAAGAGTCGGCTCTGGGAAAGGGTTAGTGTATTGTGGGC
>BHDV01063527.1:102849-138189 GCA_005406045.1 Adoxophyes honmai
AAAAAAAAAAAAAATACAGCCGAATTGAATACCTCCTTTTTTGAAGTCGGTTAAAAACTAAATGAAATCGCGTCAAAGGAAGAGCATTGCTCTCCCTTTTGGCTCCCTTTGGCACGCGAAGTACACACACTTGAGTCATCTATTTCGATATAAGTCTTTGGATGAGACTCTATTATTAGGGGCAGTAACATGTGTCAGATATTTTAGCACGCTCCGCCGTGGTAAATGTTAATGCTGGTGACTATTCAAGGGCACGTTTGGCGATTGCTTGTGTATCGTAGATGTAGTATAGACTGTACCTGTCACTGTCTAACTAGAGACGTTAGAAAGTGACAGGTACATGCGTGATGATACACCTGGCTTAGCACAGTAAGGCGCGAGTAGAGATACGCGCATGATAGACTATACCTGTCACTGTCTAATTAGAAACATCAGAAAATAACAGATAGATTTTACATTTACAAAGCGTGTTGCCGTGTTAAGCTTACAGGTTAGCGATGTAACGAATATTCACATTCGTATTCACAATAAGCGGTGGTTTTTTTTTTTAATTGGAAGTGCGATTTACAGGATAAGACTGAGACTTTCTGTAGACGCTACTTTGAATTTATATTCGCGATCAATCCATTACCAACATTTGATAAATCTTCTTTTCTCAAATTCAATATTCGTTTACGTATACTCGAGTATGGAATGTAAGATATTTGTTACATCACTAATATGGACGTGTACTCGTGGAGTCAATGTACTTACGTTTTGCCATCGGGAAGATTCGGAATACGATGGCCGAAGTGTCAATCTAGTATTGTGTCAAATGACTGACGTTCTCATGTCCACCAATACGGAACGTTATTAACTTATTATTTAGCGTAAAATGTCAATATGACAAAGATAGCACGATAAGTACGAAGTTTTCCGATGAAACACGATGGCACTACATTTATATTGATGTCACAGTTGCCTATTTTGTTTTGATTAGTATTGCTACAGCAAAAAATGTTTGAAGTTGTGCTGACAGAATTTCCGAATGAAAAAGTTCAACAATTAAAAAAAATTAGCAACCTACCTATATGAATGTAAGAAACGAGTTTTTTCTTGTTAGAATGAGCGATAATAAATCCTAATGATGAACTTTTTCATTCCTCGGTTGTATATTTAGTGTGCGATGTCCTAAGAGATCTACATTCGGTAGTTTAAAAAAAACATTCTGAAGTAAAAAAAAACCGCTATGTTAGTTCTTCCTACTAAAGTGTAGGTTATGCGTCAATGTTATAGCGGACTTGAGTCGCTTATGAAATCGCTCACGCCTGTGTGTTTGTGTGTCTGCAAGTACCAGTAGCAGTAACTACGCTAGTTACACGGGGCGTTTGTTGCAGGAGAGGGAATTGAAGCGGCAACAAGCCATGCTACTTAAAGAACAGGTAAAGAGCGGACAGTTGCGTACTATGGATTTGCATTGGCGCGGTCGGACATAAAGCGGAAGCGGAAGCGGGGAAAATGTAAACTAATAATTACAATGCAATATCCACTCAATAAGAACCGAATGAAGTTTTAGTTCATGTTGCGTGGAATTTAAGAGTTTTTTTTACATTGTTATAATGAGTTAGCGATTTCATATTAATTTGAGAAATGAAAAATCGCTTCCGCTTCAGCTTGGGAACTGACAGTTTTATAGTTACGTTTGGGACACTTAAATAAAAATAATACTAGTCAGAAGTTTAATATTTTGTAATATTTAAAATAATACTAGTCAGAAGTTGTTGCTATTGGGTTTGATTTTTAATATTTTGATCATCAAAAACTGAGAATCTTTTTTTTTTGGTAAACGATGTACGATAATTTTTCAGAATATTTTCTAACATGGTTTCTAATCATAACATCTCAGTTTTTGATCAAAGTGTGTATTAATCCGTGTGTTGTGTGGTGTTTTATGTGTTGTTTTGTGTTCCACCGATGCTGTCTCGACGGACGCAGCAAAAGTATATAACCGAGGTAAATAATATAGGATAAAGCATGATACTAACACAGGCTTAACATCTACTATATAAAAATAAGTCGTGTTTTCCTTCCTGACGATATAACTCGAGAACACAAAAACCGATTTGGCCAATTCTTTTTTTTAAATGTTCGTTTAAGTTCAGGGAAGGTTAATAAGATGAGAAAGTGTGGAAAAAATTAGTGTAACATACTAAAAAACTAAAAAATCGTTCTCCCATACAACTTTTTCAACTCCAAAAAACAGTAAGCGCCGCAATATTTCATACATCTTACGCGTTTTTGCTAAAATCTTCCTGTTTTAGCTCTAGAAAGGCGGAAGCGCCGCTGATTTTCATACGTCTCCCGCTTTTTTGCGAGCAAAATAGGTACTTTATATTATTTTCGCACTAATGTCGTTAAGGCGAAAGTTACTTACATTTCGTTAATAAATTAACCCTTATTCCCTAAGATACGCGGCTGTCAAAATATAAACTGAACTGACAAATTTTGACATTATTTACGGCATATTATCACTAGCCAGCTAGCCACTTAGCCACATAAAACCTATTTGGATGTTTAGGTGTGTTGATATATTGTTGGTTTATGCATAACTAGCTGTGCCCGCGACTCCGTCCGCGTGGATGAGTGGACTATTCCCCCCCGTTTTTTCCACATTTTCCAATATTTCTTCGCTCCTATTAGTCGCTGGGTGATGTTAAATAGCCTAAAGCCTTCCTCAACAAATGGTCTATCCAACACACAAATAATTTTTCAATTCGAACCGATAGTTCCTGAGATTAGCGCGTTCAAACAAACAAACAAACAAACAAACAAACAAACAAACAAACAAACTCTTCAGCTTTGATTCGTCAAAGAAGATTAATTGTCTTTTTACTATTTACTAAAACGCCCTCGAATAGCGCGCAAAATTAAAATACAAATTACATACATATCCTCACGCGTGTATTCCCGAGAGTGGTAGGCAGAGCACATGAATTAAAAAATCCAGTGCCACGTTTAGCGATTTCAGAGCAACCAGATGATCAAACGTGATACTGCAGTGACAGGTTGCTAGCCCATCGCCCACAATACACTAACCCTTTCCCAGAGCCGACTCTTACGGCACCCACGGGAAGAAAGGGGGAGGTGCTAATTCTAACCCGGCACTACACGGGATATAAATTAAAATCCATACTATAATATTAAATTAAATAATGGGAAAGTGTGTTTGTTTGTTTGTTTATCAGTCTTTCACGGCTAAACGAAGCGACGTAGTGACGTGATTTTTGGGTGGAGATAGTTGAAGGGATGGAGAGTGACATAGGCTACATTTTGTCTCTTCAAAACTCCCCGTTTCACAAAGTGAGAGGTGGAAGTTTTGTGGAGAATACCGCAATTTTCTATGTAGAAAGCTATAAATTGGTATATGGGCTATCTCTTCTGTGCTACCCCAAAATTAACGCGAGCGGAGCCGCGGGAAAAAGCTAGTTAAATATATAACCTTGGGTATATTTATAGTATATCACATCTGTGCTCCTGTTGGTAGAGGCAGAGCTTACGATCCATGACATATACAAATGAAATGAATTTACGTTTGGTGACAGGTTGTTAGCCTGTTGCCTGTAATAACCTAAAATATGTCATCGAATTATTAACGAACCTACCCTTTTAATAAGATATTCTGAGGGTTGTATGTACTGTGAAAAATTTTGCTTATATGTGCTATTTGTGAACACCGTGGCAACTTTTGATACATCATTTTTTTCTGTCTATGTATATATTTTTTAAATACTGTTCCAAATTCAGATAAAACTTTCCACTGGAAAAACTTTTCTACTTCAATACTTACATAAATGCTTATGTTACTGCCTAAAACTGTGTTAAAAGCGCCTATGAAATGTGATATTTGTGAACACCGTGGCTACTTTGGATATATCTTTTTTTATCTATGTATATTTTTTGAATACTGTTCAAAATTAAGATATACTTTCCACTGCGAAAACTCACTTACTTCAATTCTTACATAAATGCTTATGTTACGGCCTAAAACTGTGTTAAAAGAGCCTATGAAATGTGACATAATCGATGCTCTTTCTATGTGTTTTGTGTGCTTTATCTACACCATTCCGGAATACAGACGTGTGTTTATGTATATGTTGGATAAGGGCTACTTGCTATACTATGCTGTGCATGATTTTTCGAGTATTTGGATAGTTAGAAAAAACTCACATATTCATATTTAATTTATTATATAATTTGCAGCAACGACTTTATTAAAAGAGCCACAAATTGTAGTCTTTTTTTTTTCATACGTGTGTAGCGATCCTAACGCCATGAAGTGACGTGAGTCACATGGTTCTTCTACATCGCGCTAAGCATGTTTCGAAAGTCGGACACATAATTGTATGTACCGATGGAATTTTTACAAGTATACTCGCCTATAGGCTCGAGAGCTCATCGCACAAAAGTAGCGAACGCGCCATCGGAGCATCTAAACTTAGGCCAACCAGACGAGATAAAGAATGTAAACAAAGTTTCAGAGGTTGACGCCATAAACTGCATACGAGTGATAAGGATAGAGATAATAATCTGACTACCGCCACGTAACTCAGTAACGGTACCACCATTGTTTATGTTTATTATCTCGTCTGGTTGGCCTTACTCTAGTGGAATGAAGTCGTTTGCGAATTAACGCGAAATTGTATGGAAACTGTGACAGCGCCTCCATGCGGTACGTTTGCACAACTGCCGCGGTTGACACGTCTCCATACATTCTTTACGTTAAAGCCTCGGATACATTAGGGGACAAATGTGCCTGTGTCGCGCGACATGTCGAGCGAAGTAGCGCGACGTTGCCGGACTTCGCTCGACATGTCGCGTGACTTATCCGCGTATATACACGTGTCGAGCGAAGTCCGGCAACGTCGCGCTACTTCGCTCGACGTGTCGCGGCCCATTTGTCCCCTAATGTATCCGAGGCTTTAATTCTCAAACGAAATCGTTTTCGTTTCACGACCGTTTAAATACACTAAGCGCTCAGAGCATCTAGTGTGATGAAGTCGATCAAGAGTCGGTCGATTTCGTTTGCGTATTTACGCGAAGAATTGTATGGAAACTGTGTCGACAGCGGCAGTTGTGTAAACGTACCGCTTGGAGGCGCTGTCTCAGTTTTCATACAATTCTTCGCGTTAATCCGCAAACGAAATCGTTATCGTTTCATGACGGTTTTGAATACACTAAGCACTCTGGTCTGAATTAGTGAAAACAGTGAAATAAAACCCCGTGGTTATTGACCCCTATAATGGACCACGAACTAACCCCAAACCAATTCGATAAAGTCGCGAGTTTATCCGTAACCTCCATAGCCATCTTAAAGACTGAAAGAACGAGATAAAACATGCACCTTCCAACAGGAGCGAGAGAGACGGCGGCAGCACACTACGTTCGTCCGCCAGCTCGACGCGCGCCGCCGTTGGGAGGAGCGAGAGAGACGGAAACACCAGAACCTTCTCGACCGTTTGCTCGCGAAAGAGAAGAAGCTACAGCAGAGGAGGAAAGAGATGGAGCTGCTGTCAGAGTTGAGGTGAGTTTAGTGTACTGTCTGTATTTTATAGAGTTCCGTACCCAGAGAGTAAAAACGGGACCCTATAACTGAGACGTCGTTGTCCGTCCGTCCGTCCGTCTGTCGCCATTCGCCACGCTGTATCTCACAAACCGGGTTAGCTTGAATGTTGAAATTTTCAGAGATGGTGTATTTTTATTGCCGCTGTAACAACAAACACTAAAAATGAAATAAAATAATTGTTTACGGGGGCTCCCATACACGGTGTTTTTTCTTGTTTTTTTTTTGAGACGATAACGGTAACAAGTAGACACAAAATATTTTGTTGTATATCAGCTATAAAAGTAAATAATTGAATGAAAATAAAATAAGTATTTAAGGGGGTTCTCATACAAAAAAAAACGTTGTTTATTGCAGTTTTTTGCTGCATAATGGTAACAGGTAGACACTTGAAATATAGAATGTGATTGGGCGGTGAACGGTACTGAACCCTTCATACGCCAGACCGACTCGCACTAAAGGCTTAGTGACTAAGCGGTTCTTTTTCAGTTTTTCTGCGAAAATGGTAAATTTTTAGGAAATTCGACATTATGTAGCAGATTATAATTCGAGTTCTTACTTCTAAACTGGGCGGCTGTTACAGACGGCCGCAAGAAGACTCGACCCTGTCGGACCAGAAGCCGCTACCAACGCTCAGCCGGGTCCCCGGGCTGAAACTACCCGGACAGGCTACAGCCGACCTGCTGCAGGTCTTCGAGTTCCTGCACAACTTCGGACAGGCGCTCGGCTTTGGTACGTTCCATAATCCGTTTATAGGACTCGACCCTGTCGGACCAGAAGCCGCTACCAACGCTCAGCCGGGTGCCGGGGCTCAAGCTCCCGGGACAGGCCACCGCCGACCTGCTGCAGGTCTTCGAGTTCCTGCACAACTTCGGACAGGCGCTCGGCTTTGGTACGTTCTATATTCCTGTTGAAAACTAAACGGATAACTCACGTTTTTAAATCGAGTTTAGCTCGACATGTTTAGAACTAATTCGTGGCTCTTGATATCGGAGTCGCGGCGGAAGCTGCTGCCAAACGCGCACTATTTATTGATTTATTTTTCATGAGTGAGTCTCACGGTAGTTTAATGGTCAATCGTTCTATACTCCGTTTGTTTTAAGACTTGTCGCTTTAATACTCGATACACAGATCGTTTAATTTACCCAAAATAAATACAAACTTGTGTTGTAGAAACTGTTATCCAATGGGCATTAATATTTATACTGACGCCTTTTGTGTTGAAAACGTTATAAGAGAAAGATTCAAATTTTATTCGTTAAATTTCTAATCATTAATAAACGGTAAAAGTTGAAACTAAACGGATCTAAAAATGTAAATATTATGTCCTGTGGTCGGGTTTACGCGTCTGAAAATCATTCAGGTCATTGCGCCCTGTGTTTTACTGTAGAAACAAAGGACGGACGTTTTTTTTTAACATTGAACATTACCTACCGTGAAAAAATGAACTCCGGGAAAAAAGTAATGTAGAGATTTAGTCGATATTCCCTACGCTCTCAATAACTCAATCGTGGTTCCACAGACATGGATTCGATCCCGACGCTGAACACGTTCCAGTCGGCGCTGCTGCCCGACTGCAGCGCGGACGCCGAAGAAGAACTCGTACAAGTTCTGGGACAACTGCTCGTCTGCGCTATAGGTAAGTACTCATATTTCGCAGAAGTTTCTTTTGTGTGGGTCGCAGTTCTAACCCGTACGTTTGTTCGCAGAGGACCCGGGTATCCCGCACCCGGGCCGTCACACCACTCTGCTCGGGCAAGCTCTCCGTACAGGCGACGCCACCAGCCACAACCTAAGCGAATTGCTGCGGATCTACCTATACGCCAACGCTACGGGCGAGGTCAAGGCGCTTACTGGTAAGGATGGGTCTTTAGCAAGATTCGACAGGCCGACATATCCAGGGTGGAAAGTTTCAATGGGCTCTGGAGGGGAACTACTCTAAATCTTTTAGTTAGCTCATTTTGCTGAAAGAAAACATTCCTTTATTTTTAAAAAGAAACAAAACTGCATTAAAAGATGTTTTAAATTTTGCTTGTATCAACCGGAAATCGAACCTACTAAAAATAAAAAATTAAAATGCTGGTTTATTATACAAATCGGTAGGACTATTGTTCAGGATAAAATTTGTCTAACAAATATTTGGTCTTACACTTAGATAGGTACGATATATCCATGAAATGGAATATTTATTACATGTTTTTTCAACAATGTCTATACTATAGACCGATAGGTACTTAAAAGATGGTAAACAATCTTCACATGTCTTTTTATTGAAATACACAGTCTAAAAATGAAAATCGTTACAATATACAATTCAATTATGAAAGTAAATGATTTTTTCATACCTAAATTGTAAAATGTAAAGATTTTGATTTATAAAGTGTATGTTTAAATAAAAAGACACGTCAAGATTGTTTACCATCTTTTAAGTACCTATCGGTCTCTAGTATAGTACTGCAGCCCTATTGTCTAACGCGCCAAAAATCTAAATCGTGTTTAATTTGACCTGACACTAAAACTGTCGAATTAAACATGATTTAGATTTTTGGAGTGTTGGAGATAGATATCAGCGGGTCACCGCTCGAATTCCGCTGTGCTCCGTAACCGGACTTCAGTAATTTTTGTAAGTTTATAATCACGTGCAATCTTGTACGATAATCTTACCTCAATTAAGTGCTCTATGTCCTTACAATATAGCTCAGATGACCTCTACTAAGGGTCTCCCCACTTTAATCGACGCCTTTTCGGCAAAACGCGGACGGAACTAGCCTTATGTCAACGCAATAAGTTTTATGTGGGCAAATGTAGCCGAGCTGATGGATGCCTTGTCTTATTGCGTTGACATAAAGCTTTTTCCGTCCGTGTTTTGCCGAAATGGCGTCAACTAATATGCGGAGACTCTAAGGGTATTATGTCGTTTACGAGGGCGGTTTGAGAAGTAACTTGGTTTGATATGATAAAAAACTTGTATAGGTGTTTTATATATTTTATTGTTCTACGTAATCCCCTCGAAGATCAACGCACTTATCCCAACGCTTCTGCAACTTCTCGATGCCTTCACGGAAATGGGTTTCTTCCAGGTCTTCGAAATATGCGTTTACTTCCAGTATCACCTCTTTATTAGACTGAAATTTTCGCCCTGACAGAAAATTTTTGGGCTTTGGAAATAGGTAATAGTCTGAAGAAGCCAAAACTGGCAAATAAGCTGCTTGTGGAAATATTTCATACCGTAAATCCGCCAATTTTTGTTCCGAAAGCCAACATGTTTGCACCGGAGTATTATCGTGGTGAAACATCAACTTTTTCTTGGCCAGCCCTGGGCGTTTTTCGGCTATCGCTGTCTTTAACTGGTCTAAAAGTGAGGCATAATATGCCCCAGTGATAGTTTTTCCCTTTCCAAGATAGTCAATTAAAATAATACCTTTCGCATCCCAAAACACCGACGCCATACCTTTTCCAGGTGATGGGACCAATGGGACGCACTTGGCCTTCTTTGGAGCTGGCTTACCATGACTTATCCATTGTCTACACTGCTGTTTTGTCTCTGGGATATAGTGGTGAATCCAGGTTTCATCCATGGTCACAAAACGTCGATGAAACTCTGCTGGATTTTTATTAAACACCAGCAAGTTTCCAGCAGACGTTTGCGTGCGAATACGCTTTTGTTCTGGAGTGAGCAACTGCGGCACCCATCTTGCACAAAGCTTTTTCATGTGCAATTCATTGTGCAAAATAAAATGCACCCACTCAGTCGAGATGATTGAGACTTCAGCTAACTCTCGTGTTTTAATCATCTGTCAGTTAAAACTAAATCGTGGATTTTATCAATGACTTCTGGTAAGACAGCTGCTTTTGGAGCACAAGGTCGAGGTGCGTCTTCAGTGCTTGTCCTGCCACGCTTAAACTCATTTACCCAAAGCAGAACTGTTTCACATAAAGGACAAGAGTCGCCCAACGTAGGATAAATCCTTTCATGAATTACTTTTGCTGTTTTACCTTCCAAAAAAAAGAATTGAATCACACCACGAATACCAATTTTCTTCATTTCGCCGATCTACTCCGATTCTTTTTTTCAAACAGCTGTCAAATCTAAAATTCCCGCTGTAGATGACTTGGTGTCACAGATTAATTATATTTAGATATCAAACTTTAAGAATAAATAGACATTTACCGGAAACGCCATCTATTAGTATCCGAAACAAGTTACTTATCAAACCGCCCTCGTAGGTCTAACGGCAGAACGCGAGCGAGAGCGAAGAGTGGCCGACCATCATCAAACTGACGCAGAGATCGCTGCGACCTGCGCGTCTACCAAGAATGGCACCTACTATGAACACCTACACAACAACAATACGTATAAACTGTCAGGTATGTTACTGTTTTTGGGGTTCCGTAGCCATTTGGCTAGAATGGAACGGTTATAGGTTCGTCATGTATGTCAAGGACAGTTTTTTCTGAAACTATTTATAAGACCTATACTGTTTTACCCCGTGTGGTGCCGGGTTAGAATAACACCTCCCCTTTTATTCCCGTGGGTGTCGTAAGAGTCGACTCTGGGAAAGGGTTAGTGTATTGTGGGCGATGGGGTAGCAACCTGTCACTGCGATATCACGTTGAACCATCTGGTTTCCCTGAAATTGCTAAACGTGGCACTGGATTTTTGAATTCATGTGCTCTGCCTACCCCTTTTGGGAATACAGGCGTGAGAATGTGTATGTATGTACGTATACTGTTTAAAATTGGTACGAAGATGACCCACATTAAGTTTTTCACACGAAAATAGAAAAAATAAAACAACAAATCTTTGAAGTGAAACTTTTTTTTCATCAAATATTACGTGTGAGTTATCATTGTGGATAGTTCTTTAAAAATTATATTGATGTGTGAATTTTTTTTTTCTGAACTAAATACTCTGCGTGAGACACTTTCAAAGTGGAAAATGTCGATCAAAAACACTTACAAACTTTCGCCTTTATTACAGTGTGATTTTCATTACTTTACAAAACACTACGTTTACCTAAGTTCTCCTACCCTCAGAGGCACTCCGCGACAAGCCATTCCTGGCCCTCAACTCGACCACCAAGGCCAGGATCCTGGCGTTCCTCTGCGACGAGCTGCTGCAGAACAAGGCTGTTCTCCGGCAGGTGGATCAAGCTTTAGATAACCTCAACCAGCTCAAGAAGGAACGCTACCTGCTGGACATGAAGATACGGAAGTGAGTCACCAGAACCTACATACATCGCATACATCTAGGGCAGTGTTTTTCAATCTTTTTGACTTCGCGACCCCTTTACAGGTTGAAATATTCTGGCGATCCACTTGCGACGTAGAAAGCCAAAGAAAAAATGATATTATTTTCACATACGCAATTTACACATACGCAATTTTTACATACGTTAGGAACTTGGCTCTTGAAATTAGCATTTTTGGCAGATCTTTTCAGCCACTTTAACAATTTGAGCAGGAACCTTCAAGGAGAGGAGAAAATATTTTAACAGCCAAAGATAAAGTGAAAACATTTCAAGCAAAACATCGTTTGTGCGAACTGACATTTTCTTCAATGGTAGACGTTAAAACTAAAAAGAGAAATAGACTCCAATTAGAAAATGATTTGATTATTAATATTAACGTTTCAAAAATAGCACCACAATTTGATAAACCTCTGAAAAGTAAACAAGCACATCCTTCTCACTAAAATTGCGTTTTTATAGTGTAAGAATCCAATGGACAGCCCGACATCCGATATTATGTGAACAGCGCGGCCGACACGATTTTTTATCGGTGTGTGGGCTGACAAAACGCACGATTTTTGTCGGATATGACACAAAATCGTTGTCGTTCGTGTGTGAACAGCTTCATATAAAATGTTTTGCTGAAGGAACGAGCTCTTAAGGTTAACCCTTTCTTGCAGGGTCCGTGTATTACATCAGCGCAAGTTACGCACGGAGCAAGCAGAGAAGCAACAGCTGTTGGCGCTGGAGCGGGCGCAGCGGCTCGCGGACGACGCGTCGGGGCTCGGCCCGCCGCGCGGGAACGATGACGGTACACACATAAACAGAGCCCGGAACATCCATACCAAAACAAAAGACTGTCGCAATCTAACTAGAGTATGAAACATTTTTTTATCGATATCGATGGTTGTGTAATATGAGATAAAGCGGCTCACCAAATGAAAAAAAATATTACAAAATTTCACATAAGTTTTTATAATTAATTATACAGGTACAGATGGAATTTCTTCCTCGAAATCCACGTCAGTACACACAGCAGCACAATGACATTTTATTGGGTTTGTTATAGTGATAGGAGTATTATTATCATTGATTTTTCAATATTCTCTAGGAGAAGACTGTTTCCTTTATCACTATTAAGCCATTTATGTATACTACATTATGAACGTTCGACTTTACTCGACGTCAGGGGAGTAAATTTATAAAACTCACTGAAATTGGTATGATGATCAGGTTGCGTAAGATTTTCGGATGTTTCTCGTAAATGGTCATAATCAGGATTTCGGTCCAGTAAGGCTTCAATTACTTACTCGATATCGATAAAAAATGTTTCATACTCTAGTTAGATTGCGATAGTCTTTTGTTTTGCTATGGATTTTCCAAGCTATGCACATAACACACACTATACTCATACATACATACACATACACACACACACGCAAGCTCGCAAAATAACCATTAACCTAACCTAACACTTACAGAAAACCCCGCCTCAGAAAAAGATCACAAAGAAGACCACGAGAAAGAATCCACGCCCGATATACCACCCTCACCTTACAAAGAAGAAAGCGACAAGGAACTCTCGCCCCTAAAGGACGTGCCCAACTCTATGAAGAGCAAAGAGATGCTGAACAACAATAAGGACGAATGTTCCCCGCCGGACAACAAGGTCGATAAGGACAGTGTCATGGGGGATTGTGACGCCATTTTGAGTGATTTGGAGAGCGAAGGCACGCAACCTGAAGAGGTAAGAGTTTTAACTATACATACTTGTGAACCACTGGGGATTCGATGCTCAGAGGGAAGGAGTTTATAACGGAAAACAGTTTACTAACCAACAAATAATGTTTATTGATCAGTTCCGGCAAACTAATACACGTAGTATAAAGTATAAGTGCTTAGCTTAAATTAATTTAGCTCGATCTGAATCCCCGGGTATGCTACAGCATGCCCTTTTATTCATTGCATCCCCCCTACTTTACTCGCTTGTGATTGGTCGTCAATAAAATAACCGTTAATTTCTCGACCAATCACAAGGAGTCAAAATGAACACTTATTTCTAAAATTCATTAAAATAGACAACAATAGTATTACTATATAACATAATCAAATTAAAAAGAATAACAGGTGTATATAAATATTTGTAACATACTTGTGAAAAAATATGAGTCACGTGGTTTTTGTTTTATCAAATAACTAGACATCGACACAGTAGATCATCAAACTTCCGGAGTGGGGGCATGTGACGGCACGACTAAGTAAAAATTGTACAAAGGCGTGATGTCACGTGAAACTTTCAAGCGCTGTATTATCGTCAGTTTTTGTTTGTTAAAAAAAAAAAAAAAATTTGTAATCTTTCTGAGGGACTGAATAGTTTTTTTTTAGTCGTCTAGCCCAAGATTGGCTAAACCTAGGCCTATGAGCCACAAAGTGACCCGCAAAGGTATTTGATTCTGCCCTCACAGCGTGTTTGTATGGCAAGCTGACGACGCGCGATGGCAGCGCTTTCACCTGATTGTTCGTCATTTGAAATCGTTGTGGCCCGCCGTTACCATAGTCTTAAAATATTACATTCTTAAAAAGTTTTGCTCATCTGGAAAATCTGTTGGGCAGCCTAGGTATAGTCCAGGGGTTGCCAATCTTCGACTCACAAAAGAATCTTGTTACGGAGCTTTACCCTGGGTAACTATTTAAAAAAATACACAAAGAAATAGGCTCTGATAACGGTAGTAGTTAGGTTAAGAAGAACAAAAATAAAAATATGTGCAATAAACAAAATGCTATTGGTGGTTTCGGATAATGATAGAGAATCTACTCACGGTGGCGTCCCTTAATACTTTCTACGGGGCATCACTTTGGGATCCTCTAAGAGTCCAGCTCAGGGGTCAGCAACCCGCGGCCGGTGGGCCACATGAGACTCGCAACTAGTCTAGATACCTATTTATAAATCGGGAGATAAACTTGACATTAACAACTATAGACCTATTTCTATACTGCCATGTCTATCTAAAATCCTTGAAAAAATTATTAATAAGAGATTAGTTAGCTACCTTGAATCCAATAATATCCTTTCTGATAAGCAATATGGCTTTAGAGCTAAAAAATGTACAAGTGATGCTGTGAATCTGTTAACAGGACTTATTTCATCAAATTTGGACAAAGGTATTAAAACCTTAGGTATTTTCCTTGACCTTGCGAAGGCTTTTGATTCCGTTTCAGTCCCGATTCTTCTGCAAAAATTAGAAAGTATAGGTATTAGGGGTACTCAGTTGAAACTCTTCAGTGATTACCTCAGTAATCGCTCCCAACGGGTCAAAATTGGATCTACCTACAGTACCGACCATCGGCTGACCTTTGGAGTGCCCCAGGGTAGTATTTTGGGTCCCACGCTTTTTTTGATTTTCATTAACGACCTGTGCAACTTAAAACTTGACCGTGGCACTATGATCTCATACGCTGATGATACAGTCCTGATTTTTTCGGGTAAATCGTGGGATGATGTTTACTGTTCTGCACAGAGTGGTTTTAGTATGGTTACTAGTTGGCTCAATCGCAATCTATTAACTCTGAACCCCGATAAAACTGTACATGTCACATTTTCTTTGAGAAACTCCCAGCAACCAACTGATCTTGCATGCACTATTCGGGCGCACCAATGTTCCCTTACTAACCAGAGCGAATGCTATTCCTGTCCTGTCATTACCAACGTCTGTTCTACCAAATATTTAGGTGTAATTATTGATTCCAATCTTAATTTTACCCAACACATTGAAATAGTCGCTTGTAGAATTCGCAAGCTTATGTTTATATTTAAAAAACTTCGCTTTGTAGCTAGTAAAAATATAATGAATCAAATCTATACAGCTCTGTGTCAATCTATTATATCATACTGCATTTCTTCTTGGGGCGGCGCAGCAAAAACCACGCTCTTAACGTTAGAAAGAGCTCAAAGGGCGGTCTTAAAGGTTGCTACTTTCAAGCCTTTCCTCTATCCGACATCCGAGCTGTACCAATCTTGCAAAGTTCTTACCGTGCGTCAACTTTTCATACTATCACTAGTTATTGAGCAACATACTTCATCTCCGTATAACCCCAGTATAAACGACAAAAGGCGCAAGGACATAGTATTTGTTCCTAAAATCACTTCTCATGTTTTTGCGCATAAATTCTTTCCCTTTCTTGGACCTTATTTGTACAATAAAATCAATAGAGTACTAAATATTTACGATTTAAACCGCAAAATATGCAAAGCTAAAGTTACTGCATGGTTGCAAGGTCTCTCGTATGTTGACACTGAAAATTTGCTGACGACTACAAGGTGAGGGTGACGCTGTTTTTAGCTGATTGTTGTTTATTATATTGTTTACACTTGATTAGTTTCGATAATGTAGTTTAATTAACAACTAAGTATTATGTTTTAAGATAATGTATTGCATTGTTTAAACGCTCGAGCTATTTATATTATAATTCTTTTGAACATATTGTCTATAACACAGGTTACACTTGTAACCTAGCATAGACTTAATTTTAATTACATTTTAGACCTAAGAATATTTTATATTTATTATTTCCTTTTTGTATTAATTTTATGAATAAATTTGATTTGATTTGATTTGATTTGATTTGAGTCTCCTTGTGGCCCGCGAACCTTGAATTTTGAATTCTATGCTACCTGTAATCCTATACTATCAAAAGCATACGCAAGTGTGGCCCGTTATTACACCATTTCGCCGATTTATGGCCCTTGTCTACTAAAAGGTTGCCGACCACTGTTCTAGCCTATTAGAATTTTTAACCTACAATGCAAGCCTATTATTTTATCATGTGCAGGACGAAGACAAGAACCTGTCAGCTGAGGAGTTGTCACGGAAGCTGGACAAGCTGGCGCGACAGGCAGAGCAACAACAACAACAGTTAGCGGCCGGCTCGCACGCGCTGCGGGCCACCTGCTACGGCCAGGACAGGTGAGCGGGGATCCGGGTGCCGAGGGATCCAGGTGTCAAGGGATCCATCAACAACAACAACAGCTGGCGGCCGGCTCGCACGCGCTGGTTCAAGGGATCCAGGTGTCTCGGGATCCTATTTTCGCAGATGCCGATCTCACGGGATGCCGATGACTGTGACACTCTTCTCTATGTGACACTAGTATTCGCGACTTCGTGTGCTTGAAATAGTGACAATTGGTAGCAACTCCTTACAACCTATTTTTCGGATTAAAAAAGCTAGCAGCAGCTGGGAGCCAGGGCAGATTGGTTTAGGATCCTAATATTGCGAAATCGCGTGATTAGGATCCCGATATTGCAGAATCCAACAAATTGGAAAATCCGTATCTTGCGGATCCCATTCTCGCAAAATCCCGATATCGCAGATACCAATCTCGGTGGTTTCCGATCGCGATCAAAAGAATAATGATATTCTGGAAGAAAAAATAAAAAATAATTTGTCATCCCAATTTGTAATGTAAATGCTTGTACAGGTACTGGCGTCGCTACTGGTCGCTAGGCCGCTGCGGCGGTGTGTTCGTGGAGGCGATGGAGTCTGCGCAGCCCGAGATACTGGCCTACCACGAGGCGCTCGAGGCGGCGGCCAAGCGCCCGCGCGGGACTCCCGTCAAGAGAGGTACCTCTTTTTAACCGACTTCAAAAAGGAGGAGGTTCTCAATTCCACCTAATTTTTTTTTTTTGTGTATATCGATCGATATCTCGAATACCCGTAGACCGATTTTCAAAATTTTTTTTTTAATCGTAAGGGTATAACTCGAAATTGGTCCCATTGGCACGAAACCCGGATCTGATGATGGAATCTTGGAGAAATCGAGGGAACTCTTCAAATTTTATATGGAGATGTACGGCGTTTTCGATAATTTGTTGATGAAGTCAAGTCAAGATTTTACATTCAGTAAACAGAATACATACTTTCAAAATATTGCTAATTTGAAGTCGGTTTTTTTTGTTTAAAATTATTATAGTCTAATACTTAGTACGTGTTACAAAAGTACGAGTAAAACAGACAGGGGGTTGGCACATTGTAAGGAGCCAATTTACATAATCACGCCTGTATTCCTAAACGGCATTGATTGAACACACAAAACGCTACATAGACAAAACGATGACTATTTCATAGACTATTTTCCATGTTGAAAACAATATGGGTCATCTGAACCACCAGGTGACATATCTAGAACGATATAAAGGCATAAAATAACAAGATTCATCACTATGCCGTCACTTGTAAGCTGGCCAACTGAGTGCAGATGAGAATTCAAAAGTACAAAAGTAGACTGACATTTTGGTCATATAGTTTTGTACGGCATTCTTACCATCGATAGATCCATGAAAAATAATAAGAAAACTCGAAGTGCCGTATAGAAATAGTGAGCCAAAAAGTCGGATTTACTTTATATTTTCCGACAATTCCCAGGGTATGGTCATTTGATTTTGCACGGCATCAGTTTCATACTATTTCAATACTAGTATTCTTTGTTCTTTGACGGATTTAAAATGTTTCATTTGAAAAACTTTGCAAATTCAGAGAAATGCAAGGCTTTTTTTTTTCAAATTAAAATATGAATTATCAAAACGTATTCATATGGCTAACGTAACGTCGTATTTCAGCAGCAAAGGAGCGTAAAGAAGCGACGCCGGACGCCGAGCCCGACCTGGCGTCCGAAGCCCAAAAGAAAGAAGAAGCGCTCAAGAGCGAGCTCGAGCTCAAAAACATCAAGTCTGAGCTCAACCTGAGCGACCACACGCAGATCATCAAGTACGAGCCCAATGTGAAGCATGGAGCTTGCAAGGTCGAAGGTAAGATATCTGCACCCATCCAGAGGTGATGTCTGACATTATACATCTGACACATCTGACACCCAATTAGACGGGACATCTGACACCCAATTAGGTGGAACATTTGACACCAATCGAGGGGAGAGGTCCGTAGACATCTGAAATCCATCGAGGTGTGGTATCAGACACCCGAACATTGAACATAGACATCTGACACCCATGGAGGCGAGACGTCCGACATCCGTTGAAATGAAGCATTTGACACCCGTCTGACTATGCCCTCTTGTAAACGTCCGGTATTTTCACCGGACCGGTGCTTGTACACACATACATTGTGTGCCATACACCACCGCGAGTCCGGCAAATAAAACGGTTCGTTATCCGGTGAAAATACCGGACGTTTACAAGAGGCCTATGGATATTCTTCAGTATTTTAACGCAAGAATCCTTTTTTTTTAACTGCACATAAGCAACAGCAAACTTTAACAGCAAGTGTCAGATGATATATTAAGTGATGGCATCACGTTGTTGTGCGAAAGAATAGTTTCTTTGATTTTCCGCAACAGGCCAGGTTTTTTGTTTTAAGGGTCCCATACACTTACCGTCCGCCTGCAGTCTCTGGTCTTAAGGCGACGGGTACCGTAAATTCATAAAACGAGGTGTCTTTGAAGGCATTTTGTTGTGAAAATATAACTCTTGGGCAGTCAAATATTTTTTTAAATGCTGAAACATATGCTTAAATTGAGCTTCAATTATATAGTTGATTACTAAATATTACAATTTGCATTATAAAAGCATATTTAAATGTCGATTTTGAAAAAAAATGACTACATTTTAATCGGTTTTTAGGCTAATTGGTTTGGTGCCTACACATCCAAATAAATAGTTATGCTGTTTATGAGGGCACTGACTCCGTTTTGTACGCACTAATATCAAAATACAGATTTCATTCGCGAAAAACCTAAAGTCTCCTACAGAAATATTGATCATATCAATCCAAGTAATTGCAATTTATTTGCGTCAGGCGTTTGGAACATTGTTGCAAAAATGTCAGTATTCATAAATTATAATTTTTATAATCGAGATAAAAATAAATAAAATGTAAATGTAAACATTGTTAAAAAATTAAAAAAAGAAGTTTTTTGTGACAAAATTATATTTTTAGTTTAATATTTTATGTTCATTCATTACGGATTTGAATCCACGTTCATTGCGACGTTGCGAGCAGTTTTTATTCGAGAAACGACCGCGTTGCGACGTTGCCATATCGCATTGACACGGCAAACGAACGAACAACTTTACTCAAAACCAAATCATTGCATTCTAGATACCTAGGTATTTACACTTATGCTTCATCGTGAAATAGTTACTGCAGTGCTTTCGTAAATATTTTGTTGACGTTATTGTGTTATTGTTATTATCTTTCTTGTCAAGTTTTGTTTCATTATTGTTTCTATTAATCTTGTTATATATGGGATGTTGACAGACTTTTTGTGCGATCGAGTCTGCGGAGCACATAAAGTCTGCATGGATTGTATGCATTGCGCGTCGGACTTTTTGCGCGACATATGCGTTACTGCATCTAATTCCACAGGGCCCTGCGCAGACGACAGACTATCCGCGACGGACTTTTTAGTCTGTGAAAATAGAACTTACGTGCAGCGCTGACGACAGACTTTTTGTGCGATCAAGTCTGCGGTGCACAAAAAGTCTGCATGGATTGTATGCATTGTGCGTCGGACTTTTTGCGCGACGTATGCGTTACTGCATCTAATTCCATAGGGCCCTGCGCAGACGACAGACTATCCGCGACGGACTTTTTAGTCTGTGAAAATAGAACTTACGTGCACGACAAACTTTTTGTGCGATCGAGTCTGTACGGAAATACATGCAGTACACACGTCGCACAAAAAGTCCGGTACACAATCCATACCATACATACAGACTTTTTGTGCGCCGCAGACTCGATGGCATAAAAAGTCTGTCGTCTACGTTGCGCCTGAGTCCTATTTTCACAGACTAAAAAGTCCGTCGCGGATAGTCTGTCGTCTGTGCAGGGCCCTATTGTCCAAAAAGTCCGACGCACAATGCATACAATCCATGCAGACTTTTTGTGCGTCGCAGACCCGATCGCACAAAAACTTTCCATAGCGGATAGTCTGTCGTCTGCGCAGGGCCTATAAGACTACAATTTTTAAATTTCAAATTCACGACGGAACGGAGCAGGTACTTTTTGTATAGAACCTGTACTAGCCCTGGTAATGAAACTCCACCAGAACAACACTGACAAGTCACAAAAGTCTATTATTTTTATTTATTTTGGCAAGTTTAAATCCTAATAACTAATCTAAACTAACCCTAAAAACTAGTTACTATAATAAAATTATTTGTTCATTTGTGTCCTAAGCAAACTTCGATGTAATTGTGCGCCATCTATGTACATATCACGGCAATAACACGAAAAAAGAAATATTGCGCGTCTAACTAACACAGCAGTTTTGACGTAGATGGCGCGCACGACGACCTAAACGCGCTCCGATTGCTCAAGGTCATTGGCTCATCCCGGCGCCTTAACGGGCGGCCTGCCGTCCAAGATTTACACTAAATCGTCCGGGGAACTGTGTCTGTGATCTTTTGCGCTTGACTGACAGGCTCATACCCGCCGGCGAACTGTTAATGTGTGGGGCCCTTTACATATCTGGCTATACTGTATCTCATACTGAGAGGGCTTAGGCTACTGTTACCACGCGGGCGTATTGGGAACTTCACAAACATTGAATCATTTCGTCGTGTACAGTTTTCCTCAACCGATAGCTCGTGGTAAATATCGAATTCGAAAAAATTCAGAGGGATTCGAACCCACCTCCCTCTGGATCATGTCATACCTTGGGTTAATTCGATTTTTTTTCCAGGGTCCTCAATAAAGATGGAAGAGAAGTACATCCAACACAAGCAGACGAACGAGGAAGAGATGCTGGACATCGAAGACTCTATCCCTACTGCTTTCTTGGTACAGAAACCGACGCATACGCCTATGTTCGCCGCACAGCCTGAGGCAGTTGACAAACCTCAGGTAACCATCATAATCGTCATTGACTCGTACATATGTACATTCAAAGAAATTGATACCTGTACCACTTTGAACCTTTTCATAGTTAGTTTCATATTGCTTTGATTAGTAAAAAGTATGGTATGTCACAGTGACATTTCTAGTGAAAAGGTACAAAGTGGCACAGTAATCAATTTCCTTGACTGTACCACAAATATAAGTTACATCTGCAATCTTCGGCCGCGCCGACAAGCAGACAAATACCAATAGAATGTATGAGGAATCACTAAAAACCTTGTAACTTTAAGCATAAGATAGAATATGCAATAACAGATGAAATCTTTCTTTCTCGCTCATCTCGCCAGGCAAGGCTGGCGCCGGAGTTGCCGGCGTCGCGCGCAGTATTAGCCAGTGGCCGATAAAGATTTTGCGTCATGATTGGCTAAAAACGTATTCAAAGTACATTGGCGTGACTTATATTTCTGGTACTACTGTATCACTAAATCATTATCATCGTCATTGAAACTAAATCTGCGCAACTGAAAGTAATGACAATCGTAATGGAAAGTACGGAAGTCTCGCGTTTGAAATCGAGTTCAGCTGGACATGTTTCCGGCAAGTCCAGGAACCTCGGCAGATGCTGATAAACTAAAGACTAACATGAAAATACCTGAAGGACTACGAACTAGCTAAAACGTATCCAACTTAACTTGATTTAGGGCGTGAATTATCCGTAGTTCGTTTAAAGATTAGATTCATTACGATCTGATGCGGATTACTGGGGTAAATAGTCCTTATATCAACCAAATCGGAGACATACTGGAAAAATATCAAATTAAAAGTAAGGTAAACGTCCCTGTGCTCGACACTGACCCAATACTTGGCACTTGCAACCTTATGTCATAGTAAGACAGGTGACAGATGAGTGTCATCTACTGGGCGTTGAGGCGTCGAGCATTGGTACATTTACCTTACCCTACTTAAGTAGACAAGAAACCTCCAACGTCAAACTGACTCGAATCTACTTCCAGGAGATCGTCAAAGTGGAGAACGTTGTCAAGAAGGAGATCTCTGAGAAGGAGGAGCCTGAGGAGCCGAAGGACCAGCTCGTGAACAACCTGGAGGAGCTGCGCAAGATGGCCGAGGCCGTGTCGTCGCAGCTCGATGCTGCGAAGAAGGCCGAAGAGGTCAAAGAGGAGAAAGAGGTAGACCGTTTACCGTTTTTTAGAGTTTCGTAGTCCACAAGGAATACAAATACAAAGGTTTTGTCATGTCCGTCTGTCTGTCTGTCCGTCCGGGCTCGTCCTTCGCCGCTACTGCACCGATTGTCACGAAAATTGGCGGAGAGATAGATATTGAAGTTCCAAACAACAAAAATTTAATTACAAAATAAATGGAACTAACTCCAACGTGTGGGGTATCGTTGAAAAGGTCTTTTAAAATGCAACATAACTGCGTAAAAACTAAGAGTATGTCGATCAAACCCCTCAGTCTTGAGATAATCTGAAACAAAGTTAAAATTTGAGGTGCTCCCTCGCCGTAACTTTTGCAGCGCACATGAAGAGCAGCTTTTGCCCGGCTTCTCTCCATTGCCTCTGTGAATATCGTAAGAGGCGACTAAGGAAATAGGTTTAGGTATGCTTTAGGCGACAGGCTAGCAACTTGTCACTATTCTACAAATTTCTTTGCAAACCTAAATCTATAATAGAAGTGTCTGCGAAAATGGTTTTGTCTATGTCACGTTTCTAGTGCTCTGCCCCATTTGGGAACACAAACATGATTGTATGTATTTTTTCTGGACTAACTCCAATGTGTGGGGTATGTAGATCAAACCCCTCAGTCTTGAGATAATCTGAAACAAAGTTAAAATTTGATGTGATTTAAAATAAACCATATGTTTTTGCAGGTCGCAAAAGTGAAACAAGAACCGATGGAACCTGATGCAGCCCACAGCCACCTTTACACCAAAACACTCGAAGGCAAATGGTTCTCAATCCTCCGACACGAAAACTCATTCCTAATCTCCGACGACAAAGACACAAAAGTGTACTGCGACAACGAACACACTTGCTCCGAAGTCGTCATGTCCCAAGGCCACAAATGGGACGTGTCTAACAACCTACATTTGCTGAACGATCCCAGCCTGTTCACTCTGAACAGTATGGTCACCAGTGTCCAAGTGCCCAGTAATAGTGTGTACCTGGATTCGAGTATGTCTATGTCGGGCCTGGATCAAGATATGCTGGACGCCAGCAAAGATGGCGTCGTTGAGGATTTTGAGGAGGAAAAAGAACAGGTGAGTTTTTTGCTTTGGACTACAACGTTCTTTTTGTTTATTTACTAAAGGATGGTCGCCGAGCACAGTGCAACGCACGTGTTCAAGCGCGCGAGGGTAATATTACAGCACGCGAGCGACAGAGATAGATATAGATATAGATATAGATAGAAGGAGCTCAAAGAATAGAGATATAATAGAGATACATAGATAGCGCTCTCCTTGTCAGGTAATTTCATAATGACAAAGACAAAAATTCTACGGCGTTCGACAATTTTGAAAATCGCGTTCTAACCAGCCAGATAATAGACTTTTTAGTTGTAGTTGGAAGTAGAATTAAATTTGAGGCTTTTGCAAAAGAAAAAAGATCAAGAATAATACTAATATTCATTTGTGAATGTCCATTTAACAAATAATAATAAAAAATACACTTGAAATTGTACGAGAAATATATAAATGTGAAAGTGTGTTTGTTTGTTTGTTTGTTTGTTTGTCCGTCTTTCACGGCTAAACGGAGCGATGGATTGACCTGATTTTTTAGGTAGAGATAGTTTAGGGCACGGAGAGTGACATAGGCTACTTTTTATCCCGGAAAAAATTGATGTTCCCGAGGGAAAACAAATATATAGTTTGCTTGATAGATCGATGGCGCCGTGTGTCGTTTGGAACGAGAAGTTTTCTTATAGTTGTGCTTTATACCGCAATATAACCGAGTTCCACGCGGGCGGAGCCGCGGGCGGAAAGCTAGTTTATTATAATGTTACAATGTGTCAAAAGCTTTTTGATAAAACAAAGGAAGCCAAGTTTGAACACTGCATTCTTTGATTTCCCCACTAACTTATTCCTGTGAATGGGGTAGGTGCGGAACCTTTCGCAATTTTTTTTCACTGTTCATTGACACGCTACACCTCTATCACAGGATAACGACTTAGAAAAGGAGCTCCAAGCGGACGCGCTAAAGCACGACCTGGCAACACAGAAGGCAAAGGCCCTATCCCTCACCAGCCTAGGCTTATTAAACTTCAACGCGCTCTCTACCTACGTCACTTGCGACAGCCCGCCGCCCATACAAATGACGGCGGAAGAGATGGCCCAGTTGGACAAGTGCAAAGTGCATGGCCTGCCCAAGAAGAAGGGGGGGAACTTTGTCCCTAGAGAACTCAGGTGAGTGAGATAGAGATCAGTAATACCGTTATGTCGGTGTGAATGTGCCCTTAGAGACAGATGTTGTCAGTGCTGTGTTCCACGGGATGTTTGACAATAATAGTTAATGTGATGCCAAAAGTGTGGGGTTGAGCCAATTCCAGTTGACTGAAGTACTAATTGCTTCGTCTCGAGTTAATCTCGTAACAAAGACGTAAGCGTATCCGTTTTATGCCATTATGTAACTGCAGATATGAAATTTTCGGATTTGTCCGAGTAAAATTTGTATTATAGACGATGATTCATGCCTAATTAGGTCGTCATACTCATTTTATTGTAAGTTTTAGTTCATGAGACAGGAACTTTTACATAAGCATCCGATCAACGAAACGTCGTAAGCGCGATGTAGAACACTTTGACTTGGTTACTTTAGATGACGTTTATATCAGTTTTGAAGCGCCCTATCGCCACCTATCGTCGAATAGCCACACTACTTGCTATAAACTATCAATAACTTCCTACATCCCGGTAACGAAGTTTCGACGTCCAGTTGCATAAATTGAAATTCCAATTTCCTCTCTGCGGACTTCGGTCCCCGGGCATAACATCTGCCTGGAGAGAGATCTCTCTATTGGAGTCTTTCCCAAAGTTTAATTATTCGACGTTAGATGGCGCTATAATATGTCCCTATCCCCAGGCACGGCTGGTGGCGCGTGTCGGAGCCCGAGCAGCTTCGGGAGCTGCTGTCCGCCCTGCACCCGCGCGGCGCGAGGGAGAGGGAGCTACACGCCGCGCTGCTCCACGCTACGCCCACGATGCACGGACAGGTAACCACAGCAGAGCGTCCAGTGCAGGGGTCACCAATTAGTTTCGCTCTGGGTCCATTTTAAGAAATGAAATGACATTCGCGGTCCACACATTTAATAAAAAAATTTAACATAGGCACCTAATTACGGAAACTACAAAGGTATTATTATTTACATATCAATGAGAAACAGTGATTTTTTTTATTGTTTACTATCTGTCTGAAGTTTGGAGTGGAATTGGTTCAAACTATTGACATTAAATCCTGAAGATGAAAGAAGATATATTTTTGGGTCCGCATACAATGCGTAGGGAGTCCGTATGTGGACCGCGTTCCGCCATTTGGTGACCCCTGGTCTAGTGTGTTCATTTCGATGGTGCAGTCGTTAACGAATTCGTTTGTGAGTTATCGCAAACACACTAGACGTACTGCTGTGTGCCAAGTTAGACGTCGACTGTGTCCCGCTCGCGGTGTTTGCGTCTCGCCCTGCCCTGACAACTGATAAATTCATTTCTGAATCATCATCATCATCCAGCCTTATTACGTCCCACTGCTGAACACAGGCCTTCTCTCAGTATGAGAGGGCTTGGGCTTTTCCCATGCGGGCTCAGTGTGTATTGGGAACTTCACACACAACATAGAATTACATCATCGTTGTGGACAGATTTCCTCACGATATTTTCCTTCACCGAATAGCACGTGGTAAATATCGAATTCTATTTCGCACATAAATTCCGAAAAGTTCAGATGCGAGCTCGTGGTTTGAACCCACGACCCTGTGCTTGAGAGGCCACAGGTCGAACCGCTCGGCTACCACGGCTTCATTGCAGTTTAGTTAGATCAACTTTAGTGCCAAGTTGGACGCCGTAGACCAGTGGCGCTCAACCTTTTTTACACCACAAACACGTTTAAATCATGATGTCAGGGGCCGCAAACTAAAATATTTTAAGGGTAAACTTTATTTGTATCAAATCTTGCAAGGAAGATTTGAACCACTTCCAATATACCGATTGAGCTGAAACTTGGTATACCTACGTAATTTGGATGACAATACATTATTCCGGTAGTGGACTTCTGGTGGCCCAGCCGGGACTGTCCCCGATGGAGGGAACTCTTCAACGGTTGGTCTGATTGTCTTCAAATCTGGAGCACATAATCTAGGGTGGATGACAATGAAGTACAGTTGGCAAAAGTACAGTCAGCAAAAAAGGCTTGTATCAATAATTTTAAACAAAAAAAACCGACTTCAAATTAGCAATATTTTGAAAGTATTCTGTTTACGGAATGTAAAATCTTGACTTCATCAACAAATTACCGAAAACGCCGTACATCTCCATACAAAATTTGAAGTGATCCCTCGATTTCTCCAAGATTCCACCATCAGATCCTGGTTTCGTGCCAATGGGACCAATTTCGAGTTATACGCTTTCGATAAAAAAAAAAATTTAAAATCGGTCCACGGGTCTCCGAGATATCGAGTAACATACACACAAAAAAAAAATTTAGGTCGAATTGAGAACCTCTTCCTTTTTTTGAAGTCGGTTAAAAATGAAATTTATGCTCAAGTTTATGTTGTTCGCAGCTGTACATAGACAAGGGTGACGTGGCGAGCACAGAGCTGTCCATATCCCACCTGGACCGAGTGATCGCGCAAAGTGGCGGCTACGCGCCGCCCGAGCCGCCCGGGTCGTTCTCCACCACCGCGGCCAGACGGCACGACATGCAGCTGCTGAGCATGGTGAGCACATACATACATACACACATACATACATACATTCATAAAATGACTTAAAATTAAATAAAATTAAAAACGAAGACATTTACAAAAATATTACCGAATTCCTTGTGTTCCCACACTAATCTAAGGCTGTCGGGGCATATACATACATACATACGTACATACATGCATACGTACATATGTAGGTGCATTGCATACGTATCTACGGTCGGCCAAGAATATGATCAACCACTTTTGACAAAAGTTTCTGTGAGATTAAATTATCACCAGGTTGTCATGACACATGACATGATGTAAACACGACAATAGACAAAAAGTTTGTGGAACACAGTTCTAACCTATCTTTTATCACCAGGTGTAACACGACAATAGACAAAAAAGTTTGTGGAACACAGTTCTAACCTATCTTTTATCACCAGGTGTAACACGACAATAGACAAAAAAGTTTGTGGAACACGGTTCTAACCTATCTTTTACCACCAGGTGTAACACGACAATAGACAAAAAAGTTTGTGGAACACGGTTCTAACCTATCTTTTACCACCAGGTGTTACACGACAATAGACAAAAAAGTTTGTGGAACACGGTTCTAACCTATATGTTATCACCAGGTGGAGGCATTCGAAGAGAAAATAGCCATGTCGTCCATGCAAGTGAAAGGCTGGCGGCCGTCCCGCCTCGCCCTACCAGAGGAAGCCACGGGCGCGGAGATAGTCGCCCGCGCGCGACACAAACTCGCGTCCGTCGAGGCCCACATCGAGAGGCGGTACCTCAAACCGCCTTTGGTACAAAGGTACGCTAGGTAAAGTGACATTTGACTATTAACTGTTTTTGTTGGTTGTCGGTGGGTAGAGGTAAGGATTTTGTTTTTTTTTTTTGGTAGCGAGCGTCTTCCGATCTGTTGCCCTGAGTCATCGCTAGCCATAGAGGACAGACCAACTAGAGACACAATGATGGCCACCCAGTTCCGCAAACCGTCAGTTTATTTCGACTTACAAACTGTCACAGAAATTGTAAAGAGCCAATAACCATAGAGGAAAAAGCCACTGCGTTACGCGTGATCTTGGGCCGGCCAATAAGAGCACAGCGAACGCCGCCATGCTTTGGCGGAATCGTCTTCGAACAAATCCAATGACATTAGCAGGGAGCGAAACTTTGGTGCCGGTGACGTCATTATGACGCAAATAAATTGGCATATAGGGTGTGTTTATAAATTAATTAAATTATACACATCATAATTATTAATTACCTTTACCACGCTTTGACAGATGCAACAGTTGTCACTAGCACACCGAGTTTAATAGTAATGTCAAACTTAATACTCAACTTTACACAAATAAATTAAGGAAGCTTTCGGCTTGCGTGATTCGATGCATATATCAGTCGTTAACGTTCAACTTACGGTGCCGATATGTATCTATATGTCGTTATCGAAAAAAATTGTGACAAGGAAAGCTATTTGTTTATATTTATTTATCTAAATACAACATTTTACTGGGCAATGTATTTGAAGAAAAAAATATGTTCACAAGAAAACGAAAAACAACAAGCCAAATTTCTTTTACAGAACAGAACGTCTTAAACGTCTGTCATCGGCATCAAACTTTCGCTACCTGATTAATAATTTATAATCTAGATAAAAACACTCTGTATGAAGCTTCGCGTCATACGGCTGTCAACGGCACCAAAGTTTCGCTCCCTGGACATTAGTACTCTATAGGTTCTGTCCTCCATGTCGCTAGCCAACACGTCTATTGTAGAGTTTGTTGCCAAGACGTCCTTAGGTTTGTGATAAAAAAAAAACAATGATTTTAATAATCTAAATGACTAAACAGTTTGTTATTTATTGTTCCACCTATTCCATGGTGTATTTTTTAAGCTCTCTTACTAATATTTGGTTCGTTACGACATTCCAGTGATTTCTTACAAATTACTTACAAAAAATACTGTCGATGGTTTGGAGAGTACCACTAAGCAATAAAATGTGTTATTTGTGAATTTCGCATTTGCACTCGTCAATTTAGTATTTGAGATTGAAAAATAGACCATATTTATAAGGCAACGGGTCGGAATAGCTCGCTTGGGGTGGGTTCGGCGCATGCGTGTGTTCAGAATCGTGTTTTAATACTAGTTTCTTAAACATAGTAAACTGAAATAACGGTGTCACTGATAGTTGATTTTATTATGGAATACAGTTGATGAAACAAGTTTCACAGTAACAATAATAATATTAAATCTACATCTTGGTGCATGAAAACGATGAGTTTGTTTTGGGCAAATGTTCAGACATGTGCATTCACTGCATTTGGACTAGGAACTTGGGAACTTATAAAAAAAGTCTTAATTTTTTTTTGTCAACATGGTAGCTAAAGACAATTAAAAAAAAACACGCAGTGAATTTTTAAGTGTGTAGCTGCTCGTCATCAATAACTTGCTACGCGAAATAAGACGTTAAGTTCCGTTATAAGTACGCTTTTGTTTGTGGGACAATTGGTTATTCGAAACTGTGCATGTTTTTTGGATTGGAATGTTTTTTGTTTTTCAAAATTGGATGTTTTTTCAAAATATTTTTTTCATATTTTTCAAAGTCCCATGAAATGTAACAAGGATCAAAATTTCAAGAAGAGAAGTGTGCTTATCCTTTCAACTCAAATGTCAACAAAATAACTGTCACTAACTTCTAACCTAACCAGCAGGCTATACCTGTGGCTATACCTGTCACTGTCCATCCCGCACTACGACTCGCGTGTGTTAAGCTCTGTGTTCATGGTAAACATCTGTTTAGCAACAGTTGATCAACATTGTTGATGACTGGTGAGAATGTGGCTGGAGACTTGCTTGAATCAATACAGGTTTGTCCACACGCCACAGTCTGCTTTAAAATGTTGCCCCATGAAGTGGTGTTGTTGGGTTCTCTGTAATTGAAAAAAAAGAAGAGAAAAAGATGGTGGATTTAAACTTTGCAAAGAAAAAAAAAATACGAGTGACCTCAGATTGACAATAATTGAAAATTGAATAAACTCTATTAGTTTACCATGTAATTTAGTGTAAACAATTTGTAGATTACTCTGGAATAGGTGTCTGCCACATTTACCATTAATGCAGGGCTTTACTGTGCTAACCTTACAGGTTTAGCACAGCAACACGCTCTAGCCTACCCGTCATTTTCTGACGCCTCTAATTAGACAGTGACTAGTATACTCCAGCATATCTCTACTCGCGCCTTGCTGTGCTAACGTTACTGACGTCCGTTACAGTAGAAGTAACACTCCGTCAGTCGTTATGACGTCCCCCTTTGTCCACAGCACGTCGGAAGCGACGCTAGGCGCGGTGCTGCAAGCGGAACACGGGAACGCGTCCGCCGCCTCGCCGCAGAACAACGACAACGACAGCAAACGTGAGTATAAAACGTCCATTTTACGCATATTTAGGGACACCTAGCGCCATCTACCATCGAGTAGTGGAACTTCTACTGTCAAGAAAAAAGGAAGCCTACATCCCGCTTAATTTTCGACGATCGGTTGCATAAATACAATTTCCAACTTCCTCTCTGTGGATTTCGTTTAGAGTCTTCCCCATACACAATTTTGTTTGTCGGATTCCGTTTCGTATGACCGATATAAGCATTGTGTATTACATACATCATACAGCATTACATGTTACGTATTGTAAAGGCCGATAACGGAGCAAGCTAAATTCGAGCGTTGTCCCGCTATCTATCTATATCGCACGCAGTAATATTGCCCTCACGCTCGCACTTGAGCACGCGTCGCACTGTGCGAGCACGAGGGCAATATTACTACACGCGTGCGACAGATATAGCAGCGGGTCAACGCTCGAATTCTTCTGTGCTCCGCGACCGGTCTTTAGCTTTAGAAGGGCTAAATATTTTTAAAACTGCGTTTTTAATTTCTTTGTTATTCGTTTGTTTACAGTTTGACGATATTTTTGTGAATTACTTATATCCGACATGTAAATTAGGTATAATGTGATTTCCAAATTGAAATAAATAATTTTAAACAAAAAAAAACCGACTTCAAATTAGCAATATTTTGAAAAGATTCTGTTTACTGAATGTAAAATCTTGACTTCATCAACAAATTACCGAAAACGCCGTACATCTCCATATAAAATTTGAAGAGTTCCCTCGATTTCTCCAAGATTCCATCATCAGATCCTGGTGTCGTGCCAATGGGACCAATTTCGAGTTATACCCTATCGATTAAAAAAAATATTTGAAAATCGGTCCACGGGTCTCCGAGCTATCGAGTAACATAAACACAAAAAAAAAAAAAAAAAAAAAAAAAAAAAAAAAAAAAAAAAAAAAAAAAAAAAAAAAATTAGGTCGAATTGAGAACCTCCTCTTTTTGAAGTCGGTTAATAAGTCTAATCTAATCTAATCTATATTGTTCGCAGCGGAAACAAAAGGCATATCTCGCGGGCTGGCGACCTGGCGAGAGGCCCTCGCGCGCTGCAACACTTCAGCCCAGCTCGCTATGCTGCTGCAGGCTTTAGAGGCAGCCACGGCCTGGGACAAGAGCTGTATGAAGGCTGTAAGTTACATCATCAACATATAAAGGCATATCTCGCGCGCTGCAACACTTCAGCCCAGCTCGCTATGCTGCTGCAGGCTTTAGAGGCAGCCACGGCCTGGGACAAGAGCTGTATGAAGGCTGTAAGTCTCATACACACATATTTTCACGCCTGTATTCCCAAGAGGGGTAGCCAGAGCACATGAATTCAGAAATCAAGAGCCACGTTTAGCAATTTCTGTGTAACCAGTTGGTTAAACGTGACATTGTAGTGACAGGTTGCTAGCCCATCGCCCACAATACACTAACACTTTCCTAGAGTCGCCTTTTACGACACCCACGGGAAGAAAGGGGGAGGTGCTATTCTAACCCGGCACTGTATTAATAGTAAAATTGAATGATAAAATCAAAACGAAATACATGAATGTTTATGAAATATATTTTTCGTCGATGGTACGCGAGTCCGACGCACACTTTACCGGTTTTTAAACTAATCTGTGCCTTTCTTGTAGAACTGCCAGTTCTGCCTGTGCGGCGACAACGAGGACCAGCTGCTGCTGTGCGACGGCTGCGACAAGGGCTACCACACCTACTGCTTCAAGCCCAGCATGGACCGCATCCCCGAGGGGGACTGGTGAGACTAAATCATCATAACTATCAACATTATCATTATCATCATTTCCACTATCATCAACTGCACCATCAGCATCATCACCATTATCACTATCAGCATTACCATTATCTCCATCAATGTCATCATCATCATCATCACGACTACCATCCTCTTCACCATCATCATCTACAAACAAATTCTACATTATCATCATCATCCTCATCTTCTGCAGCACATCATTCTCTTCTCACCATTACCATCCCCTTCATTATCATCTTCATCTTCATCATCATTATTTCCAACACCACCATCATCATCATGACGTCGTCATCATCCAGCCTTTTTCCACCTGTATTTTTCTACAATTGTAAAAATTAAATTCTGATTCTGAAGTAGGTACGGTATTCCGAATCAGATTAAATTTTAAGAGGGCATAAACATTATTTACTAACGTTATATAAGATCAGGTGGGGGAAGAGAAACTCAGGGGCAGGGCAGGGGTAAGAGGCACCACAGACCATAACTCGTCGAGTTATGAGTGAGTGTGGTCTGTAGTGCCCTCTTACCCCTGCGTTTCTCTTCCCCCACCTGACCTTAGTGGTTTTGGACCAATGTTTAAAAATTTGTGAAAAATAAATTAACTCTTTTTAAGCCATGAAAAAAATATGGTTAGACTAAACATATTATGTAGATTTATAATAAAATTGTTTTATATGTAATTACATTAAAATAACGAGGAAAAAAATAAAGTAATGGTTCTATTTTGAAATTATGTAAAATGATATTTGAATAATAAAAAACAATAATTTGATTCATGTAACAATGTTATTCCTTAATAGACTATATTGTCTATCAAATAATAACAAATTTATATCGTTTGTGGTAAAATTTTATGAAAAATTTTCAAGTCAAAGACAGTTCTGACGCGTATTTTTGTGAAAACCCTTCAACAAATTGGTTAAGTAAAAGAAATCTGTGTTGCTAATAAAATAATATTTAATGTTAATCCCAAGAAAATGAGTTTATTTATATGTTACAGTAGTTTTTCTTCAAAAACTTAAGGATTTATAGCTTCTTAAAGCATTTGAAAAACATCAAAATCGCCGAATTGTGTTTGCACGCTCTTAAACAAAAAACTAATGTTTGTCTGTGGTTGGTCCTTAGATTTATTATGTACTGGCTGCGTTTATGACTGACTGACTTTGTTGACTTATTCCAAGTGTATGCGGTCGCCTTTAAGGTCTATCCTTTCCAGGTACTGCTGGGAGTGCGTGAATAAGGCGCGCGGCGACCGCGTGTGCATAGTATGCGGAGGAGCGCGCACTGGCCGGACCATACCCTGCGCGCTGTGTGCGAGGGCCTATCACCAGGATTGCCACTACCCGCCGCTGCCCAAGGTACCTGCACATAGGTTACTGCACAGACTTGTATCGAAATAGATAACTCAAATATACACTTCGCGTGCCAAAAAGGAGGAGCAATGCTCTTCCTTTGACGCGATTTCATTTAAGTAGTTTTGTACCACTTAGATTAGGTTTAATTGCCTAAAGAAAGGACTATTTGAATAAGGCGGCGTTATCTTTGAATTGGTTTTACTCGGACTGTGGAAAGCGCTCATGTGACATTACAGTAGGTGGAGAAAAAATGGCACGTTTGGTTTTCATTCAAATGCAGAAAGTCGCGGTATCTATTTCGATATAAGTCTGTGACCCTGTATACGCGAAATGAGTCTTACAGAGTTTCACAATAACATCAAAGAATATGGTAATAAAGTATGTTTTATTACTTTTTGTTTGTTTTATTTTATTGTTTTAAACACTTGATGAATTCAATCTAAAATCGCTTAACTTGACATTGTACTATGTATTGTTAATATTGTATTTTATACAAACATACATACATAACCGTCACGCCTTATTCCCTACGGGGTAGGCAGAGACAACAGAGCGCCATTCGCTTCTATTCTGACATACTTCTTTCGCTTCACTGACATTCATCAGTCTCGTCATACACGCTCGACGGTTTCGGGTACTCCTAATTTTTTTATATTAGGTATTGAATTAATAAATAATCTAATGTGATTTGTTTGCAGAATCCCCGCGGCAAGTGGTACTGCGCGGGCTGCGCGTCGCGCGCGCCGGCCCGCAAGCCGCGCGCGGCGCGCAAGCGGGACGCGCGGACTAGGGACGCCGAGGACGTTGCTATGGTGCCCAGGTAAAGTTGTGACGAGGTCTTACCCGAGCTTAAACTTTTTTCCTTTTTGGCCACTATTCTAAATTTCTTTTTATTAAAAAACATTTCTAAAATATCATTTCTAAATTTTAAATTCAAAAATCTTTACGTGTTTGGAACCCTTTTGGCTTGACGCATTCAATATCCTGTCTTCAAAGAGACAACTTGTGCACGTTACGCCACAAACTTGTGTATTTTTCCCTGCAAAAACAGTTAATCAGTTACCTTCATCAGCTACCTTCACCAGTTTTCAGTTATCAGTTATATATTAAGAACGTTTCCTTGTGTTACTCTACCCAGTTTCAGTGATTTGTTGTGCTGTGGATAAGTCATCTTTTAGTTGTATTCATTCATATTACCGAGGCACAATCGTGCCTCCAATTTTTAAAATAAAAATACTGTCCATCATCCCTGGGTTTTAATTACGCTCCACGTGACAAAGTCACCACTCTCGCTACTTTCTCTGCGCCTCCCCTCTTCCTTCTTTTTTATGGAAGCAATGCTGCTACAGGCTTTAGAAGCAGCCACGGCCTCCTCCTCCTTCCTCTCTCAAAGTTATAAAGGAATAAGTCCACATTTTTTACCGACTTCTTACTTATGTGTTTATTTTATTTTGTTACTTATTTAGTTAGGTTTTCCATATCAAGAATAATTTGTTAATTTGACTCGCTTATCTCTTAGGTAAGATTAATAAAGTGGAAAAGAGACACTATCAAAAAATTATCTTTGTGTGGCTGTAAGAGTGGCAAATGTTGTGTCATATTTTAGTTTCCAACATGATTTTTCTGGTCTCTCACGCCCTTGTTACTCCCGACGTCTCCAGACGGCCAACAGGCTGCGTTTTGACTGCATTTATAAAGACGCTGGACTCAGCTCTACTGTACAGATTGGTCACTTGAAACGAAAAAATCGAAAAAAAATAGAATTTATAGTCTCTCAAATTGATGGTAGCAAATGTTGGAGGTACAGATTAAATACATTGGCGTTTTATGAGCCCTTCTTGATTTGTCTGGGGGAGACAGTGTCCGTCATGGCATGACATGAACTATAGCGGTCTTAACAAGACAAGTACAGCACTATTTCCTTCACAGTCCGGCGGCGTCTTTGGCTTCAACTTCAACGACAGCGGAAGAGGGAGCGGCGCGGGACGCCGCGACGCCCGAGCGGGAAGACCATGAACAGAACCATGCGAATGCGACGCATGGGACAAACGCGACGCATGCCACGCAGGCCGGTAAGCGCGTTTATTTTTAACAGACTTCAAAAATTGAGGGTTGAATATTAAACGGATAACTCACGTTTTTTTTAGGGTTCCGTAGCCAAATGGCAAAAAACGGAACC
>BHDV01063529.1:16103-42173 GCA_005406045.1 Adoxophyes honmai
TAAAATGTAAAGATTTCGATTTATAAAGTGTACGTTTAAATAAAAAGACACGTCAAGGTTGTTTATATTGTTTTAACTACCTAAATAAATCTACTATAGCACCGTGCTAGACTGATGAATTTATCACAGAACATGTATTTCTATTGCTGTTATAACGCAAATGCTAAAAATAAAAACAATAATCGTGATTTTTTTTGTGGTTTTGGTTGATATAAATTAAATAACGGTAACTAGACACTTGAAATAATCAAAGAATATTTTAGTTGTGTACCATCGAACCAATTGTTTCCTGACCGGTGGGTGGGATAAAACTTATTCACAGTGAACGTCATAGTGACATTGCATTGCTTGACAAAGGAAATGTTTATGACGTTTATTGTGACAACGTTCTGCGGTGGGTCAGGAATCAATTGGTTCGATTGTACCTTCATTAAAAGCAACTAATGAAATTAAAATAAAATAAGTATCTAAGGGGGGCTCCGATTCAACAAACGCGACTTTTTTGCAGATTTTGGTACGAAACCTTTTGAGCTCGAGTCAGACTGGCACTTAACCGGTTTATTTGGTAATTAGGTTATTTCAAACTAACCTTAAAAGCCGTGATAGCCCAGCGGTTCGAACTGTGGCCTCTCAAGTAGAGGGTCGTGAGTTCAAACCCCGGGCTCGCACCTCTGAATTTTTCGGAATTTATGTGCGATATCGAATAATCACGAGCTATTCGGTGAAGGAAAAACATCGTGAGGAAACCTACACACAGCGACAAAGTAATTCGACGTTGTGTGTGAAGTTCCCAATCCGCACTGGGCCCGCGTGGGAACTATAGCCTAAGCCCTTTCATACTGAGAGGAGGCATGTGCCCTGCAGTGGGACGTATATAGGCTGATGATGATGATGATGAAACTAACCTTAGTTACGTTTCCTTAAAGCTGTAGATTCCATTATTCGTTCTTTACGGTGCCTACAGAATGTAAAGGTTATTGTAATCAAAGTATGGGACGTGGGCAGCAATTCAAATGTCATCTGTCATGACAATATTGATGGGAGCGCCGGGCGGGGGCTCAATCATTTGCACGTGACCTTTTATCACGTCAGTTTCCATTAAACAGAATGCCTGTGGAAATACCTCTTGGAATAGACTAGTTTTTGAAATGTCTTCCTTATTTTTAGACTGGTCAAAATTATACGTATACCTCTGTGAAACGTTCGAATAACAACTCTCCATTCATTCCGCGGATGTTGTAAGAGGCGACTAAGGAAATATGTTTTAAGCGACAGGCTAGCTATTTGACACTACTATGTACGTCTTCCGTCTGTTTTTAAACGTAAAATAATGCTAGAAGTGGCTACCAAGCGTGAAATGTACATGGTTTTGTCTGTGTCACGTTTTGTGTGCTCTGCCTACCCCATTAGGGAATACAGGCGTGATTGTGTGTATGCCATGGAGGTTTATCCCTACTTCCCTACTAATATTATAAATGCGAAAGCAACTTTGTCTGTCTGTTACGCTTTCCCGCTGAAACCTCTCAACCGATTTTGATGAAATTTGGCACAGACAATCTTTAGACCCTGAGAAAGGACATAGGCTACTTTTTATTGCAAAAAAAGGTAATGCCCAAAATAACTATTCCACGCGGCACAGCTAGTTATTATAATAATGCAGCGTGAATACTTCGTATTGCTCAGTACGAGAGCGCTTGGGCTGTGTGCTATAGGGAACTTCACGCACATTATTGAATAGTTTCACAGTGTTGATGAGGAAGCCCTCTTCCATCGGAAACCATGCTTATCTGCCTCCGTATCATGTTATAACACGCCTGCTGGATTAATGATGATGGCGGGTAGGGGGATGAACATAGATAGTAATACATACATACTCGTACATACCATCGCGAACCGGGATTGTTGAGCCACTTATCTGTGTTCGTAACTTGGTCGTGTAATACTAATCCAATAGCTAACATCTAGTCGGTCACATCGGTCATTGATTACACGTCTGAATTGAATAGTGGCAAGTGGCTCAAAAATCCCGGTTTGTGACTACATCACTCCTGTATTCCCAATCAGGGTAGGTAAAGCACACGAAACGCTGCATAGGCAACACCATGACTATTTCTCGTTTCCAGGCCACGGCCTGCATATTTTTTTAGGTTTTGAGTTTTAAACATAAAACTACCGTGAGACTCACTCATAGTGAAAAATAACGGAATTACTCACGTTGTTTACACCGAGATTAGCTCGACATGTTTCGGATCAATCCGTGACCCATCATCTGGACCTACGCGCCACGGCAGCGGCCAGACGCGCACTGAGGTTTTGAGTTGCCATATAAAAGTGACAGGTTGCTAGCCTGTCGCCTAAAATATACCTTAACCTTTAACCTAATTCCTAAGTCGCTTCTTATGACATCCACGAAAAAAATAGAGAGGTTATTTGAAACCAGACACCACGCGAAAAAAAAACTAGCGTAAAAATGTCTTATTGCTGCGTACAGGCCTCCTTTCAATACGAGAGCGCTAAGGCTATGGTTCTCACGTGGCGCAAAGCTTAAGAACTTCACACACAACATTGAATAGGAAACCATGCTTGTCTGCCTCCGTATCATGTTATAACACGTCTGGTAGATTAATGATGGTGGGGAGGGGGTAAAGGATGGATTAATTATCTTATCTAGCTGCTCCGAGAGCACGACCGGTTTGGGGAGTGAGATGTTTAGTTCGCGAATGAATCGTTCAACTGGAATACGGACTGACATTTACATACATACATATTCTCACGCCTGTATTCCCAAGAGGTGGGCAGAGCACATGAATTCAAAAATCCAGTGCCACGTTTAGCAATTTCTGGGTAATCTGGGTTAAACGTGCTATTGCAGTGACAGGTTGCTAGCCCATCGCCCACAGTACACTAACCCTGACCTGGGTCGACCTCTTACGACCACGGGAATAAAGGGGGAGGTGCTATTCTAACCCGGCACCACACGGGGAACTGTTATTTACATACATACATACAATCACGCCTATATTCCCAAACGTGGTAGGCAGAGCACACAAAACGCTACATAGACACAACGATGACTATTTCACGTTTAGCAGCCACTTCTAGCATAATATTCTTTAGGTTTTGAGGTGGCAGGTACAATAGTGACAGGTTGCTAGCCCATCGCCCACAGTACACTAACCCTGACCTGGGTCGACCTCTTACGACCACGGGAAGAAAGGGGGAGGTGCTATTCTAACCCGGAACCACACGGGAAACTGTCATTTAGATTATGGAAAATTAGGCCCGGGTTTTTTTTTGGTTTGTCAGACAATTAATAATCGACGAATGGTATGTGGTCTTACTACCTACTTCACAAGGAGGGCGTAATGCTTATGTTTTTCATGTATTTCTTCCCGTGTGGTGTCGGGATTAGAATAACACCTCTCCATTTCATCCGTGGATCTCGTAAGAGGCGGCTAAGGCTCAATTCACACCAGAAGAGCGGCGAAGGCCGGCGTAGCGGAGCGCAGTTTCAGTGCCAGAAATTTTCATTTTATTTTCAACTTTATTTTCATTACAATAAGACTTATTATCGCATGAGAAACTCTAACGATGCGCGAGGATGCCCGCGGATTCGCGGGAATTCCAGCGCATTCCATAAACAAAGCCGTGCGACTGCGCGAGCTGTCGCGGGAATGCCCGAGGATGCTCGAGTAGTCGCGACGGCCGCTGTCAATATGTCAATATGTAAATTCCAGCGACTTCCTACGCATTCCAGCGGCTTCTCGAGCAGTCGCAGGAATCCTCGCGCATTCTCCACGGAGCGGGTCGCTGCGCTTCGCCGCCTTTCGCCGCTCTTCTGGTGTGAATTGAGCCTAAGGGTATAGGTTTTGGTACATTTTAGGCGACAGGCTAGCAACCTGTCACTATTGTACCTGCCACCTTGAAACCAGGGAATATGTGCTGGAGGTGGCCACGAAGCGTGAAATACCTAGTCATCTTTTTGTCTATGTAGCGTTTTGTGTGCTCTGCTTAACTCTATTGGGAATGCGGGTGTGATGTTATGTATTATGTATGTATTTCATGTAAAAATAGACAAAAGTATAGACTGAGGTGTGGGGCCTTGTGATTGTAAACATTGTAATACTTATTGACGTTATTTGAAACTTGTAAGGACTGTATTTTTGTCATTTTTTGTTTGTCTATTGTGCGTCATGTTGTTTTTTAAATAAATACCTATTAGTTCTGCTAAGTTTCATCAAGCGCGTTCTTCTTGGGAATCATTGTCTTTTAGAAGCGCTAGTAGACTTAAAATCAAGACGGAAAAAAAAAATTACGCCCTTATTAAAACATAAGCCACCTTTTTCAAGAGTGTACAAGAGTTTTATTCAATTAAACAATTTCTGTAGACTCGCTGATATTCATTTGGATTTAAAAAGCCTCCATTTTAACTCAATTAGCTTTATTGGCTCGTAAAGGGATCGGAGATTGAATGGGACGCGAGAAATCCTGTTACAATGTCAGTCAGAATAAAGGTGTGATTTCAATTCGACTGTACGTAGGGCATAACGTAGGACGGATCGTACAGTCAGGGAAATTGGATGTTTTGCAGGTTGAGATACTTCTAAAATTGGCCTTATTACTATTTCCAGCCAGTTGCGTGATATAAATACTCAATATTGAACTTCATGGTGAAGTTTGTCCTATAAGGCCAACAAAATAAATTATGAAGACGGTCAACCTGCTAAACATTCAGATTCCCTGACCTTACGTAGGAACAATACATATAATTGATATATGTAGTAATACAGCCTAAATACGTCTCATTGCTGGGCACAGGCATCCTCCCAATACGAGTATTACAGGGCTTGGGCTATAGTAGCCACGCGGGCCCAGTGCGGATTTGGACCTTCACATACAACAATGATTTACTTTGTTGCTGTTCATATAATTTTCTTCATGATGTTTTCCTTCACCGAAATAGCTTGTGGTATATGTATATTAAATTGGATGGATATATAAATTTCGAAAAAATTTGAAGAGCGAGCCTGGGGTTCGAACCCATGACCCTAGGCATGAGAGGCTAAAGGTCAAACCGCTGGGTTACCAAGGCATTATGATAACGAATGTAGATAGCTTTTAAAATATATACAACATCATACGTCACGCCTGTATACCCAAATGGGATAGGCAAACCACACGAAACGCCACATAGACAAAACCATGACTATTTCAAGTTTCGTGGCCACTTTTCTCATATTTTCTGAGGCTTTGTGTTGGTAGCTATAATAGAGACAAGTCGTTAGCCTGGAGTCTAAAATATACCTTAACCTATGTCCTTAGTCGCCTCATACGACATCCATGGAAGAAACTGAGAGGTGTTATTTTAACCACAAGGGCGTAAAATGTATGCCGTTTGACCATTTCTATCTCTCAGGTCAGATTCAATCAATCGCGAATGTTTCCGTAGCGCTGGTTTCGGAAACGAAGTGGGTCGTAATAATTGTCATTTGCTAAAAGCATTCGCGAAGCTTCCAACCTTCATGGGATCCTAGTACCATCTTATGGGATTTGTTAGGATATGTACGGGAATTTCGCTACCTATGTTTTTAACCGACTTCAAAAAAAGGAGGAGGTTCTCAATTCGTCGGGATATTTTTTTTTTTTATGATTATTATTATTATTATTTTTTTATGTGTGTTCGCTGATTACTCGAAGACGCCTGGACCGATTTGAAAAATTCTTTTTTTGTTTGAAAGGGTATAGTTTCCAGGTGGTCCCATTGCCAGAATATCTTGATCTGATGATGGAATATGAGGGAAATCGAGGGCAACCCTCAAATTTTATTGGCACAGGTAATGTTTTTAGTACATTTTTCAAAGCTACACCAGTATTTACGTCTGGCAGTAAAAAAAAATGACTGAGCTGATGATGGAAGGTCAACTCCTTAATGCTTAGGAGTTAAAGGATAATTCTTTCAATACTGAATGCACCTGCAGACTGGAAATTATAATTTCAGTAATTAGTGAAGCCTGCTGGTGATGGGAGGTCAACCTCATTATTAGACAAATGCTTTCAGTATAGCCCAAATTTGAAGTCGGTTTTTTTTTTGTTTAAAATTATTTTATGACGTGAGTAGTTTTTTAGGCGCAGCGCAGACGACAAACTTTTGAGCGATCGAGTCTGCGGAGCAATAAAATTTCTGAATGGTGCGCTGACAGTTTCCATTCAGAGTTTTTATTGCTCCGCAGACTCGATCGCACAAAAGTCTGTCGTCTGCGCTGCCCCTTAGTGTTTTAGTAGCCTGTGTGGTGTCGGGATAGAATAGCACCACTCCATTTCTTCCGTGGATGTTGTAAGAGGCTGCTAAGGAAAGGTTTAGGTAAGTTTTAGGCGATAGGCTATAAACCTGTCACTGTTATTGTTTATTGTACCTCTTCCATCTATTCTTAAACCTAAAATTATGCTAGAAGTGGCTGAGAGGCGTAAAATAGTCCTGAAGCCATCTAGGTATGTCTATGTCATGTCTATGTCTATGTTATGTTTTGTCTGCTTTGCTTACCCCATATAGGAACACAGGCGTGATAGTTTCGAGCAATCTTATCTAACAATCTTATCAAACAATCTTACGTGTACCTAGTGGGTTGTGGTTAGTAGCTAGATAAGCATATCAGTTTCATACATTTAATATGGTTAGGGGCATACAAACTTGCATGTCGCGTCTACTTCAAACTACGCTCAAAGTAAGCCTTATTGTGAGCTATTTCAGAATATTAAAACTACAATATTGAAATTAGAGTATCTGGCTGAAAATAATCTCAATTTCACCAATTAATGTTGTAAGAATCAACTAAGGATAGATTCTACTAAGGTGTGTTTTAATTACGTTCAAATGTAAATGCTATAATTTTAAACAAAAAAAAACCAACTTCAAATTAGCAATATTTTAAAAGTATTCTGTTTACTGAATGTAAAATCTTGACTTCATCAACAAATTACCGAAAACGCCGTACATCTCCATATAAAATTTGAAGAGTTCCCTCGATTTCTCCAAGATTCCATCATCAGATCCTGGTTTCGTGCCAATGGGACCAATTTCGAGTTATACCCTTTCAATTAAAAAAAAATAATTTGAAGATCTGTCCACGGGTTTTCGAGATATCGAGTAACATAAAAAATTAGGTCGAATTGAGAACCTCCTCCTTTTTGAAGTCGGTTAAAAAGTGGCTACGACACAAGAAATCATGGCTTTGTTGTATTTGGTTTGTTTTGGTTGTTATTGCGTCTCTGTTGACCCCGTTTGGGAATACACGCGTGATGTATATGGATTTGCCATCGACAGTATTGGTCCAAAAAGTCCCCAAACTCGGGTAAGATCCATAAAACTTTCGCAATGGTAACCCTACCAGGGTTGCCATATATCGGCGTCCCTCACTGCCCTTTTTATCACCCGTCCATTCCTTTTCACTCGCCTATTGACCGCGCAATATTTTTAGCTGTACTTGATGGAATTTACAACCTTTCTCTTCGATTATGGGTTACATTTTAATGTACTGAAGATAATGTTTTGTGGTGTCGGGAAGATAGAATTACCCATTTTCATTTCTAGCTAGCATAGTTAGTTCGCAAAATTATGCTAAACTAGCTTTTGCCCGCGGCTACGCTCGCGTTAAATTCGGGGTAACACAGAAGAGATCTTGTTAGCCACAGCCAGCATGCCAATTTATAGCTTTTTACGTTGAAAATTGCGGAATCCTACTATTTTTCCTATCGTCATATTTTGGAAAATTCAAACAAAATCTTTATAAATTGTAGCCTATGTCCTATTCTGATGTTTAAAGTACATTACTGTAAAGTTTCATTAAAATCCATTTAGTAGTTTTTGCGTTAAAGAGTAACAAACATCCAAACATCCAAACATACTCACAAACTTTCACATTTATAATATTACTAGCTTTCCGCCCGCGGCTTCGCCCGCGTGGAATTCGGTTATATTGCGGTATAAACTTTACGGAGCTCGAGACCTTTCCAACGAATGCAAAACCGTGGAAATCGGTTCGTGCGTTCTGGAGTTATAGCGTCCGGAAAAAAACCCGACTTATTTTTATATAGTAGAAGATAGTAGATAGCTTTTACCCGCGACTTAGTCAGCATAAGTTTTTCTTGTTTTGTCCCGGCTGTAAGTCCCCCTGCAACAATGTCCCACTATCGTGTTCCGGTCCTCAACTTCATATCAAAATTTGTCCAAAAGCAACCTAAGCACATAATGGATAGCTCTGAATGTTTCCTTACTAAATATAAAAAGTAAATAATGTATTTACGGTTTAAAATACTACTAACTACCTACCTGCCAACCCTCAATGTTAGACCGTGTGACATCCGCAACATCGTCTGCGTAGGAAGTACTACCTTAATGTAAGTAGTATAATAATCTTATCTTATAAAACACGTATAACTCACGTTATAAATCGAGTTTAGCTCGACATGTTTCGGACTAATTCGTAGCCCTTCATCTAGGAGCCGCGGCAGCTGCTGCTGCCAAACGCGAACTGCGCGCCTCGGCTCTCTTCGCGCGAAGATACGTCCCATTGCAGGGCACAGGCCTCCTCTCAGTATGAGAGGGCTTGGGCTATAGTTCCCACGCGGGCCCAGTGCGGATAGGGAACTTCACACACAACGTTGAATTACTTCGTCGCTGTGTGCAGGTTTTCTCACGACACCGAATAGCTCGTGGTAAATATCAAATTCGATCACCTATCACCATACCAAATTTCATCAAAATCCGTTCAGCCGTTTAGACGTGAAAGAGCAAAAGTCCCAACAGAACGACTAAAAATCACTAACTCAATTTAGTTATCTGCCTACAACTGCCTACCCCCTAAGAACGATGGCGTAATTATTTATAGCCTATGACCATTTCTAGGTTATCATGTATCACCATACCAAATTTCATCAAAATCCGTTCAGCCGTTTAGACGTGAAAGAGCAAAAATCCCAACAAAACGACTAAAATCACTAACTCAATTTAGTTATCTGCCTACTGCCTACTGTTGAAATAATTAGAAAGACTTTGTTATAACTGCGAATAACTATTTAATTACTTAATACTAAAACAGTGCGAGTACAGATGTGGTGAGAAACTATTTTTTTTCCTTCGTAAATTTTCGGAACAGTTCGTATTTATCGTATTATTGCTTAAAACAATTACAATTATTACTTAAAACTGGATATTTACCATATATTATACGGAATGAATTCCCGACATTTTTAAGCAATAATTGCCCCTACGGCTTTGAAGTGGGTACCGAAGCTATTTGAGAGAGTACGATAAATACGATCTTTTCCGAAAATATTTTCTCACTACATCTGTAACAATGACACGGCAAAAATACAGAGCAGAGAGTGATTAGCAACATGGATACTAACATGAAATATTTGCTATAATGTTTCAACAGGCGTTTGGGTTCATACATTTGTATATTATTAACACCTATCCCCTAAGAACGATGGCGTGATTATTTATAGCCTATGTCCATTTCTAGGATATCATCTATCACCATACCAAGTTTCATCAAAATCCGTTCAGCCGTTTAGCCGTGAAAGAGTAACAGACAGACAGACAGACAGACAGACAGACAGACAGACAGACAGACAGACAGACAGACAGACAGACAGACAGAGTTACTTTCGCATTTATAATATTAGTATGGAGTATGGATGGATAGGATATGACTGCGTGACGTGACATAGTTATAGTTTAGTTTTGTCTATGTGACGTTTCGTGTTTTCTGCCTACCCCATTTGGGAACATAAACGTGATTGTATGTACGTGTTTTTACAGCTGGCAAGGATTAAAATTTAGAATAAGATCATCGACATACCTCTAAAACTAACGAGCTAAAATTGCATGCGAGATAAACTTCCTAACATGTTTTACCTTTATAAAATTATTCCGTTTTTTTAAAATATCATTATATATATTTTTCATCTCTTTTACAATCTACACATTCGGTAAACAAAATTGTACATGCTCGGATTCCCATTCTTTTTACAATACGCGTTAAATTGAAATCAAATTGGATCGTCGCGAGGATATGGCTGTGGATAATAAAATAAAGGCCAAAAGTGTGAACACACTCCCGGGCGGTGTTGCCAGCCGTGGATGCAAAAGGTAGCCACAGAACAAAAACCTGAAAATTGTTTTTGTTTTTTTTTTGTTTTTTCTATTGCTATCGCCTGTAATTGTAATGGTATTTTAAGTTTTATTTTGGGCATAAAAGTAATATCCCACTCTACCCAAGCGTATGTAAAAAAAGCGACAAATATAAAATGGAAGCTTATTTCTGTAGGACGTAATAGTCAAGTTAGTAATCTAAATAATAACCGCAACTAATTAACAATTTTACTTTTAATTTGAACGATTACATTATTTACCCAGATATATCTCAAAATAAAACTATAATATGGTGTAAGTTCCAACTACAATGTGTAAGTACCTAGTTTTCAATTAACATTGAGTACCTACCTACACAATGTACATAAAGAACATTAGTATCTAAGTTCCTAACTAAATACGACGAGTAGAAATCACAAAAGCTCGTTAAAAAAAACAATAAAAACTGGACTACCCATCTGGATACAAAACCCTTGAAATTGCCAATCTCATTCACAACTAACCTTGAAGGTCCCAAAAATGGCCACATCCACACAATTTTGGTATTCTGGCAACACTGTTTCAAGCCACACCAACACGCCACAGGCACAGGAGTACAATTAAGTGAAGGGGGAACACGAGGTCTTATTTAAATACGGTATTTTTAAACGCGTATTCGCAAATTGGATTGGGTCGGTTCTGCGGGCATTGTGTGGCGTGAAGGCTATCAGTGAGAAGGCCTTTAATTTTGAGCTGGCAATGTTTTTATTCTGTCGCCATGTATTGCAACAGGTCGCCACATCTCACTTCAATGGGGACTATGTTTTATGCATGATTGTCTTGTTTACTAGTTGTTATCTGTTGCCTGTATCTTGATTTGCCCATTGGTACCCGCGAGAACTACGCATTTTTAACCGACTTCAAAAAAAGGAGGAGGTTCTCTTTTTGTTTTTTTTTTAATTATTATTTTTTATGTGTGTTCGCTGATTACTCGAAGACGACTGGACCGATTTGGAAAATTCTTTTTTTGTTTGAAAGGGTATAGTTTCCAGGTGGTTCCATTATCAGCATACCTTGACCTGATGATGGAATATGAGGGAAATCGAGGGCAACCCTCAAATTTTATAGGCACAGATAATGTTTTTAGTACATTTTTCAAAGCTACACCAGTATTTACGTTGGGCAGTAAAAATAAATGACTGAGCTGATGATGGAAGGTCAACTCCTTAATGCTTAGGAGTTAAAGGATAATTCTTTCAATACTGAATGCACCTGCAGACTGGAAATTATAATTTCAGTAATTAGTGAGGTCTGCTGGTGATGGAAGGTCACCCTCATTAGACAAATGCTTTCAGTATACCCCAAATTTGAAATCGGTTTTTTTTGTTTAAAATTATAATATACTGTATGCGTTTACGTGACAGTCCAGAGCCGCTGTCAAATATTAATACACATTTTGAAGATGGTTTGACTCTGAGAGGTGGCATTAAATGCATTTCTAGTGATCTCCAGTTTCTTTTGGATGAAGTTTCACCCATTCTTCTCATCTCAAGATAATTGCTGTTTCACTTCCTTGTTTTAACAGGTGTCTGTAAAACAGTAACGACATCATAAATGAAACTTTTAACTGCCGTCGCCATATTGAAAACTATAGAGATCCACCCATTAAAAGTTATGAGTGTGGGTCATTATATAGATGAAGTGATGCATAAATTGCTTGCACGAAGTTCGCCGCCGCAAATTTGATCAAACATTATAGGTATGTCCGAAAGTTTGTGAATGGTCAATGGAAACACAGTGGGGAAGGATGAAACAGTAGTCTAACTTTACTTTGTATCTGGTTGTCTAGCGCCGGGAAAATACGGTGCACGAGTGACAGAGGACACAGATTACTGACTCTGACTCTTTCCGTTAGACTGTGATAGGCTATCTCAATAAAATTTCTATTTCTCTCTTAATAGTATTAAAATCTAAAAATGTAGGTTTTGTGTTTTATCATAGATTCATTACTTGTAAAAACATATTTGCAGAATATTACTATGTACACGCGTCAAATATAAATTCACAATCTATGGGTCTTTATAAGTTTCACCAACCGGATTTATAAAACGCAAGTGAAAATTGTTAACAATATTTTTTTTTGTATAAAACATATTTTTTACAAATTATTTGTAATTTACGCGTATGGTAACTCAAGATATTAACATCGTCTTAGTAGTTGTTTTCTGTGAATCGTTCAGTGTGCACTGCCTGCTCCGCTTTAAAAAATGATATTTCCTAACATGGACAGTTCCTGCATCGTGATTGGCCAAACAAAATCTGCGAACTTCGACGTGTGTGTATAGTTCACAAAAAAATGAATCCTTTACCTGCAAATGCTAAATGCCTGTTGTTTTTCTGCACAAACGACGATATAGAAGGCGGTAAAGATATCATGGACAAAAGCGCACTTCTGTAATAAGGCGCTCTGTATCGATATTAATTTTTGCTTTGAATGTACATACGGGAATTCGGTCGGAGGTTTCATCAGCGAAGCTTGCACTATCTCATTGCTCGTCAGTCGACCGACAGCTCACAGACTACTTCATTGCTCGTTCATAGATTTACACAGATATAGCTACGTCGACCAACGGTCAGCGGTGACTGTCGGTCGAGCACTGTTTCTAGCAGTGTGATTGCCGTTTCTCTCTTTACCATACTGCTTGTAGTTTGTGCACTGCGTGGCCAGACGACGCGACGACGGCGTCTAAAGTTTTTGCATTACGCGCGCTCCGCTGCCGCCCCAGCACGCGGTTTCCAATAAACTCCGCTACACACGAGGACACTTTAAAGTGAAAAGTATATTTATTAAGCATCGCTTACAAATTCATTACTAGAAAGAATATAGCATACTTATGATAAAACAAAATACTACTACTAATTAAAACTATCTACAAATAAAGTAACTAAATAGAAAAACATCCACGAGACCTATGCCTCGGGGAAAGGTGCCCAAAAGGCTGGCTGCGTTCCCTCTCTGAATGGCGATGTCAATTTGTTGCCCCAGGAACGCGCCAGCTTTCTGGTCTCCTGTAATTATTATTAAGTGTTTTTTTAAACATTAAAAAAATTATGGGCATCCAGGTCCCCATCCCCACGGGCCAAGCGTTTCTTTAAAGGATACTTACATCAAATTTAAATTAATATTGTGGCCCATCCCATGGGATGAGACGGGATGGGGTGGCTTGCCGCAACTGTCTTATTATACACAGATCATACATAAATACGTACAATCACGCTTATGTTCCCAAATGAGGTTGCCAGAGCACACGAGACGTGAGAGGCCATGACTATAACTATTCCAAGCACGAAGCTACTTAGAGCATAGATGGAATAGGTAGTAGGTGGTATAATTTTATAGTGACAGGTTGTCAGCCTGTTACCTAAATCATACCTAAACCTTATTCTTTAACAACATCCGCGGAAGAAATGGAGAGGTGTTGTTCTTTCATCATTATCAGCCTATATACGTCCCACTGCAGGGCACAGGCCTCCTCTCAGTATGAGAGGGCTTGGGCGATAGTTCCCACGCGGGCCCAGTGCGGATTGGGAACTTCACACACAACGTTGAATTACTTCGTCGCTGTGTGTAGGTTTCCTCACGATGTTTTCCTTCACCGAATAGCTCGTGATAAATATCAAATTTGATATCGCACATAAATTCCTAAAAATTCAGAGGTGCGAGCCCGGGGTTTGAACCCACGACCCTCTGCTTGAGAGGCCACAGGTCGAACCGCTGGGCTATCACGGCTTACACGGGTAGATAAACTAACCTAACCTAACGTTACCATACTAAAAATGCGTAGGTACCTACAGCATCTATTTAGCGATAGTAGACTAAACTTTTCTCGTACAGCTTTGTTACAGGATTAGTGCGAGAGATGGCGTTAGCGATCCGAACAGTTCACGAGTTCCTATAAACATTTTTAAAATAATTGTGCTTTGGAATCAACTGTCACTTTAAGAGCGTACAAACACAATTCGGCGATTTTGATGTTTTTCAAATGCTTTACAAAGCTATAAATCCTTAAGTTTTTAAAGAAAAACTACTGTAACATATAAATAAACTCTTTTTCTTGGGATTAACGGTAAATAATATTTTATTAGCAACACAGATTTCTTTTACTTAGCCAATTTGTTGAAGGGTTTTCACAAAAATACGCGTCAGACCTGTCTTTAACTTGAAAATTTTCCATTAAAATTTACCATAAACGATATAAACTTGTTATTATCTGATAGACAATATAGTCTACTGAGGAATAACGGTGTTACATGAATCAAATTATTGGTTTTTATTATTCAAATATCATTTTACATAATTTCAAAATTGAACCATTGCTTTATTTTTTTTCTCATTGATTTGAATGTAATTACAAATGAAACAATTTTATTGTAAATTTACAGAATATGTTTAGTCTAACCATATTTTTTTCATGGCTAAATATGAGTTAATTTATTTTTCACGATTTTTTAAACTTTGGTCCAAAACCACTAAGGTCAGGTGGGGAAAGAGAAACGCAGGGGTAAGAGGCCATTACAGACCATACTCACTCATAAATCGTACGAGTTATGGTCTGTGGTGCCTCTTACCCCTGCCCTGCCCCTGAATTTCTCTTCCCCCACCTGACCTTATATTACGTTCGTAAATAATGTTTGCGCCCTCTTAAGTGTCTTTCACTGTATTTGTAAATTAAGACGCAGATGTGGTCAAAAATTGTTCGGTAGAGCTTAAAATCAACTCATTTTGTTGTTAACTATAAGGTTCAGTTTCGTGAGTAGACAGTGGAGTTAATAATTGATTAAGGGAATATATAGGTCAACAAAATGTCACAATTTTGCTAATTATCAATAAAGGACCGCCTGAAATTGTTTTTTACCTCTTCTTTGTATTTTTGTACTTCTTATACACATACGGGCAGTATTTGTCCCGTACTACTTCAATTTAGTTTTATTTATGTATGAATGAATGTGTTAAAAATATAAATAAAACAACCATTTGCTTTCTCTTACAACAGAGGAAGAACGTTTTAGGTATACATAAAAATTCAAAATTTTCCTTAGTGGCCAGTAACAATTAAAGGCAAATAAAGAAAAAGTTCTTACATCGTGCACGTAACGCATGTAACAAGCCGTAAAGAAACAACTTGATGCGTCTCCTAAATATAACACAACACGTAAGCGCGCTTGTACTCCGACATAAATCCTCCGACAGAAGCACTCCATCAATAATTAATATCCCCTTCTTAATTGGAAACAATCCGGAAGAGATTTATCTATAAGATAACTAAATCTCCATCAAACTTTATCCAGAGGATAAAGCAACAATTGATAGCAACTCTCACTAACTAGGTTTGCTAGTTACTAGTTTGTGGGTTGTTTTAGATTTTGCAACGTTTACCAATTACGCTGGCGTTTTGGTTTGATTATTGCGATTGATGATAATTATGATAGATATTTCAAAAGAGACAATGGCTTTGTCTGTAGATTTTCTCTTAATGGTAAACGAGTGAGATGGAAAAGATACATCATTGTAGTTCAAACCGGCTCTTAATTTCCCCCTACACGTTTAGACGCAATAAACAACTGGCACATTAAGAAAACTGTATACTGTGGTATTATAGTGCTTTTTAAAATCGATGACAATACTACATTCACATTTAAATTTCGAACCTTTTAAAACAGATGATGATTCAAAGAAGAAAACAAATTATTTAAAATTTAGAACACGAGGTCGGCGCGGCCGGCGATGCAAGCTTGTAACGGTGATGCGCAATTGTTTGTGGAATTTCGTTTTGCGTTTTGCCGCTGTTTGAGCCGTTCTTTGACCGTACCAAACGTGATCATGGAATACTTAGATTCTGTGTTTTTTATTATTTATCAATCACATAATTACCAATTTTATAACATTACCAAACTTATTAAACTCCTTTCATAAAACCTCTGGCAATAACTATTAAATCAAGCGTTAATCAAACTATTCCCCGTTACCTTGTAATTATGACCCGGGCATTCCCACTACCATTTTCCAGTTGCTAAGTCAAACCGCAGGCCAAAGTTCAGTCATTAGACTAGTTCCAGAACTTTTCAACTCTGGGAATAAAATCGGCATCTATCTAGAAGTTGCCTTTTGTTATTTCAGAGTTTTTAGAAAAATCCCCGTTGGCATTTAAATTTTAAATATGGGGTTTAGGTTTGTCGCTGCCATCTTACGAATCCTGTCGCCAAGCAGCAGTGCTTCTGTTGCTGTGTTACGGTGTGGAGAGTCAGTCGTATGCTCTATTATTTATCTTTGGCTACTCCGTAGGAGCGTAATGTTTATTTAGTTTTTGTACGAGTATGTAAGTAATTTTATTTTTATTTTGAATGGTTTTTATTTTTACTTATTTTTTACTGTCATAGTTTATACATTACGATCACGCCTGTATTCCCAAAATGGGATAGGCAGAGCACGCGAGACACTATAACACAGCTCAATGACTTTCTCACGATTCGTAGCCACCTCTAGCAAAATTTCTAGATTTTAAGTTAAGAGGTATAACGGGTGTAAAGGGCAACTAACGAAATAGGTATATTTTTGCGACAGGCTAGCAACTTATCACTAATACCTGCCAACTTAAAACCTAAAAATATATTTAAACTAAAAAAGTGAATACTAAGCATGAAACATTTATGCAATAGGGTTTTTGAACATTTTTGAAATATACTTTTAATAAATTCTTCATTATGTAATAAACACGATATATTAGTATTTCCGGATTCTTGTCTGTATTAACAAAGAAAATAAATATTAAAGTTCAAATTATCAAACTCATGCCAAAAACGCTGTTTGACGTCACATGCAAGTAAACAAAGGCACCACACAAAGAAGCTGTCAAAATTGTCATGTCAAATTATCAATGTCCACTTTGACCACAGATACCTTTCATGGTATGTGACGTCATCAATCAATCGCAAGCGTTTCGGTCACAGATACATTATTAACGAATATTAGAAATTAATAGAACAAAATACTCTAAAAATACATAATATTTTGAACAAAAGAAAGTGAAATATGTTTAATTTTCCTATAATCTGTTAGGATGGCCACAAATTATAGTTTATTTTTACTGTTGTCAAATACCCTATTGTCTCCCTGCTTACCGCATTTAGGTACGAATACAGGACTACAACAACCAACAGGACCAATATAATAGTTTAATAGTGACAGCTTCCTAGCCTCCTTACCTCTTCTCACTTCTTGTCCTTTAAAAACCCGAAAACCTAAGATTTGTGTAGCTCTAAATTTCGAAACAATCCGTTTGACTCCCAACTTCACGACGTTTCGTTCATTCCGCTCCTAAAGTTAATGTGACAGTCTAAACCCCGTAAGCCACGATCTGGCGTTGGAGTAAAATCCGCGATTTGTTCACCAAATCGGCTTACCTGCGTAACCTGCTTAGTGCAAGCTAAGCAAGCTTAATCCTCCTGGCTGGAAATCATTTCTAATCTTGTTTTTGGATTTGTTTTTAAGATGTATAGATACTTTGATTAAAGACATAAAAGTGTTGAACATTTTTTCGTGGGTCGTAAGAGGCGACTAACGGAATAGGTTAAACTTGTCACTATTACACCTGCTAACTCAAAACCTAAGTGCATGAAGTGGCCATAAAACGAGAAATAGTTTTTTTTTGTCTATGTACCGTTTTGTGTGCTCAGCCTACCGCAACAGGGCATACAGGCGTGATGTAAGTATGTATGTATGTTTAGAAGTAACGTACAATTTAAGAATAACACCTCTACATTTCTTCTACGGCTATCATAAGAGTCGACTGTACTCTATTATTTTTATGATGAGATTTTTAACAGACAAAACTTCACATATTTTTAAGTAAACCTGAGATCTCGCCGCAAATTAGAATGATGTTTGAATTGGAAACAAAGTAAAAAAAAATGGTAAGTGGATTTGCATTAATAATTTCCAGTTTTACCTTCGGATTCCAGAGGTAATTTGAAATTAAATTCGTTGAAATTCTCATCCTAATAGAGTATGAAAATAGTTTTAGGTATACTTTAAGCGACAGGCTAGCAACCTATCACTGTTATACATCTCTCATCTGTTTTAAGCCTAAAAATATACCAGAAGTGGCTGTGTGACAATAACACCAGTCCATTTCTTCCGTAGATGTCGTGAGAGGTGACGAATGGAATAGATTCACGTAGGTATACCTACTTTAGGCTATTATCCCTCTTTCAACTGTTTTTAAACCTAAAATGGCTAGAAATGTCTCCGCGATCTTCACTTATTTTTGCAGGCTACCTCAATCCCACAGCCTAATCGATATTCACATTCCTAACTCAACAAAAAAGCGCATTAGCAATGTTTGACAATTCTCTGATCCCATAGAATGTGATGACAAAGGTAAATAAGAGTATTTGAATAATCCTACGTAAATTGTGTGAGGGGAATCTCATTTTGCTGTAATACTTTAGGTATTTACCAAGGGTCTTGGCTTCAAAGAGCGTGGTGGCGAAATTGGTAACGTATTTCTTTTATACGTGTCACGTTTATAGACTTTGCGGTGTGTCTGGATTTCACTTTGTTGGTCGTCTGTCTGTGAATACCCATTTTCTGGACATATATAATTACTTCGCGACTTTGTCCGCATGGAACTTTGGGTAGCATTTCCAATTATTTGAGCAATTTTTTTTTGCAGTGTTTTTCAGAGCTTTTTAAAGTATCCATAGAGGTATAATCAATCTAATTATCAGTGTAACTAATAAGTTTCAAGCTTCTATCTTTAAAAATTACGGTACTTCCATACAACCTTTCTTCCCCCCTTTCAACCATTTGCTACCATTTTTTCGCATTTAAAAGGAGCACATGTCCTTTTTTAGGTTCTAGACTATCTGTGTACCAAATGTCATTCAAATCGGTGCAGTAGTTTTCGCGTGAAAACGCGACAGACAGACAAAGTAACTGTCGCATTTATAATTTTAGTAAGGATCAGGTCAACCTGAAAAAGTGATTGTTTTGACTATGTAACGTTTCGCGTGTTCTGCCTATCCCATTAGGGAATACAGGCGCGTTGTACCATCGCGAACCGGGATTGTTGAGCCATTTACCTATATTCGTAACTTGGTCGTGTAATACTAATCCAATAGCTAACATCTAGTCGGTCACATCGGTCATTGATTACACGTCTAAATTGCGAACAGCGGCAAGTGGCTCAACAATCCCGGTTCGTGACTGTACGTATGTTAATCTAAGTCTATTAAAAGTACTAAAGTAGGCGGAGTTAAGGTTTAATTCAAGACACTTCAGTCCAACCACTTAAAAGAAGGCTTGGTACAGTTAACAAACTCTTTAGCGACTTAGGATTCAAAGTCATTAAAACAAACTAATTTACGTTAAATTTAGCTAATCAGTTAAAAGTTTAGTAGTTAGTCGGTGTATCATTTGACGTGGAACTTTGCGACTAACGAGATAGCTACTAATGAACTAAGCGAGACAAGAAATCGCTTGGAAAGTTTCGTTATTAATTAAAAGTCAAGACGATCTTGGTCTCAACATGTTCATTCGAGGTACCAGGTGAACTGTAGGCAACTTAGTTCTTGGGACTCATTTTCACGTGTTTAGAGGTTACTCAGGACGGTAGAAATCTAAAACTTTTTTTTGTGAGCTGAATTAAGTAGAATGTTTGAAGTTTCGGGCGAGTGTCAGGATTTTTCTGTCAGGTATTTCTTTTGCAGAGTGTATGCCAAAGTATTTTGGTGCACAGAACAGGTCGTTTCCTATATATTCAGCCCCCATAACACGTTATATTTTTACCTCTTGGAAAAACTTCAACGCTGAATTAAAAAAAAACCTAAATGACATTAATTTATCAGTAAATTTGGGGTTTGGTATGACCCTACATCAATGCACCTCAAAATAAAACTTTACTTTCAAGGTACGCCTAATAGATTTTTTTACATACCTACATACAATCACGCCTGTGTTCCCAAATGGAGTAGGCAGAGCATACGAAACGTGATAATAACCATGATTATGCTTGCTTTTTTTTGAGTATAAGGCGCAGCGCAGACGATTTTTGTGCGAACGAGTCTGCATGGATTGTGCGCCGGACTTTTAGGGCGTCGTGTGCGTTACTGCATATAATTCCATAGGTTATATTTTCACAAACTAAAAAGTCCGTCGCGGATAGTCTGTCGTCTGCGCAGGGCCTTAATGTAGTAATTTGGGTTTTTGGTGACTACAAAAAGTACCGCAAGGCATGGAACGTAGGTTGAAAAGGTTGCGATCGAATCTCATTTGAAGCGCTTATACGCGCGTCATTTGCGCGTTGAATCCGCGTTTTAAATACTCTGTGTTAAGGGTCTTTTACTATCAAAAATTTACATAATATGTAGTGAAGACAGGTGTTCTCAACATAATGTAACCAACGTTCTTAATTAACCACCTCCGAGTACGTTCTGCATTTGAAACAGTTTGAAACTATTCTCCAATGCAAAGTCAGACCAAAACTTGGGAGGTAATTTAATTGGATTTCAAATTCAATGAAACGTAACTTCATCAGTTTACGATGCACTTTAGACAGAGATGGAGAAGGTGTCTCTGTCTCGCATAGTGCGAAATTACATCAAGTCAGTGATGATAGTTGTCTTGGACTCATATAGCTGCTGTGTAAATCTAGACAGCTTAGGAAAACCAGTGGTTTCATTTACTTGACTGACGTCACGTCATCTTCAGACGGTTGAAGATCTGCTGTCACATATATACTGCAACAACAACAACATAGGTACATCACTCATATATTACCAAACAGTTTGTTGCCTAAAGGATACTTAAACAGATTTCCTTAGTCGCCTCTTACGACATACCCGGAAGAAACGGAAAGGTAGTAAATAAATCTTTGTCTTTGGTATTATTCTATTCCAAAACCACACGGAAAAACGGATTTTTGGGTTTCAAATTTCATACAAGAGGAATAATAGTGACAGGTTGCTAGCCTGTCGTCTAAAACATACCTTAACCTGAAAAATGTCACATTGTAATGTTTTAAACTTTCGCGATTCTCACTCATATTTATATGTATGTACGCGGGACTTAATCACGATTTTATTTTATTTACCTACTCGACGTTTCGGCCGCGTTACAGCGACCGTGGTCACGAGTTGGTCGCTGTAACGCGGCCGAAACGTCGGGTAGGTAAATAAAATAAAATCGTGATTAAGTCCCGCGTACATACATATAAATATGAAATGTCACATTGTCCGGCAGTTTTTACACGACATCAGCAGCATACAGCGATATCTGCACCTGCTACGCGCGGTCAATATTGTAATTGTATTTGATCTTCGAATGAAGGGGATCTAGGCTCAATTCATCATTCATTTTATATGAATGTGCTGCATATTTTGAAATCGTACTATTGTTGATGCTAGAAGTGGCCACGAAACGTGAAATAGTCATTTTATCTATGTAACATTTCGTTTGCTCTGCCTACCCCTATTGGGAATACAGGCGTGATGTGTGTGTATGTGTGTGTACTATTGTTAAGAGTTCCTGTTCCTCTAATTTGAGTCTAATAGATGGCAAAAGGACGATATTTATATGTACCTACGCGGGACTTAATCACGATTTCATTTGTCGTGATTAAGTCCCGCGTACATACATATAAATATGAGTGAGAATCGCGAAAGTTTAAAACATTAAAAAGGACGATATCAGATTATTCTTCTATTTTTATTCAAAAGAAGAATAAATGCCCATCTGTACATCTGTTACCAAATTGTCTGTGGATGTAAGTGAGTCTGCTTGATTAAATTCGCTGCATATTCCATTTATTGACAGTCTGCAGTCTGTTACTGTCTAGTCTAGTTTATTATGCACGCTCCACGATGTAATACATAATCATGTATTTTATATACACTGAGTGGACGTGGTGACGGTATAAAGGTTTTATTTAACAGGTCCTATATTTTACGTACCTATATATACAGGGTGGAATTTTGTAATTTCATGGCTTACTGGTACTTATCTAAGTGTAAGACCCAATATTTCTTAGACAAATTTTATCCTAAACAATAGTCCTACAAATTCGTATTATAAAAAGCAAGGTTTTATTTTTTAGGGTTCCGTAGTACCCAAAGAGTAAAAACGGGACTCTATTACTGAGACTTCGCTGTCTGTCTGTCTTTCCGTCCGTCTGTCTGTCCGTCTGTCACCAGGATGTATCTCTTGAACCGTGACAGCTAGAGAGTTGAAATTGTCACAGATGATGTATTTCTGTTGCCGCTATAACAACAAATACTAAAAACAGAATAAAATATAAAAATAAGGGGGGCTCCCATACAAAGAAACAATATGTTTTTTGCTGTTTCTGGTACGGAACCCTTCGTGCGCGAGTCCGACTCGCACTTGGCCAGTTTTTTAGTTTTTAGTTGGTTCGATTCCCGGTTAAGACAAGCGAAATTTTAAAAATCTTTAAATGCAGTTTTCTTTCTTTAAAAAAATAAAGGAATGTTTTCTTTGAGTAAAGTTTTCTATCTACAGTATTAAGAGTACTTCCCCTTCAGGCGGCATTACAAAATTCCACCCTGTATATATCACGCCTGTATTCCAAAATGGGTTAGGCAGGGCTTGCGCAACGTTATGTTGATAAAATCATGATCATGACCCTATCAGGTTATTGGTATATCTTTAATTTTATATTTTTGTATTGTTGTTCGTATTTTTAGCGTCATGTAATTTGATTTTTTAGCAACTGCCTACAAAAAGCGTTCGTAATGTAAATTTTCTTTTAATTTTAATTGTACGGTCGCACTGTAAATCAGCATTGCATTGAATTTAGAACAATATACTTTATGAGGTTATCGATTGAAGTAATAAAATGTCCATACAAACGTGTGGATTCCATACGATCATACATTTAATTTTTATCTAGTTAAAGCCTCAATCGTTATTAACACCTATAGTAACTAATTGTAAAAACAACCGTCATTAATTAAACATAATTACTATAGCCCAAGCCTTCTCATACTGAGAGGTGACCTGTGCCCAGCAGTAAGACGTATTTTTTCTTCGACTTTCTGAAACATAGGCGCATCTATAGGATAGCACCAACACACGAAGTTGGGGGCCACTGCTAGCGAGTTACCATTCAAAAAGGACTTTTATGCCGCCGTGAATAGTCTCACAAAGTGAAGGGTAAAAGGCAAAGAGATTATGGCGACAAAGGCAGACTTTCTTTTGTGATGTTAATTCAGAACGTAATAATGATAATTAAGATTCCGCGTGCCGAGGATGTTTTATTATTTAGGACTAGTGCTATGTCCCCTTTTGCATTTTATTATGGCTTGGGAAGTTATTAAAAATGGTGGCCGTTCTAGGAACCATTTCGCCAACACTGCGTTTGGCTGATGTTCGGTTTTTTCTAACAAAACTCCGTTTTGTCAAGAACTTAACAAGGCGAGTAAGGAAATAGGTTTAGATACGCTTTAGGTGACGAGCTAGTAACCTGTAACGATCCTTTTTTTCGCCTGTTTTTTAACCTAAAATTATGCTAAAAGTGGATAGAAACCATGAAGTTATGGTTATTTTTGTCTTTGTCATCTCGTTCCTACTCAATTTGGGGAATTTTCTCGTATAAAAACTGCACTTCCTTGGTTACATTCAGTGCCAATATTTTCGTTCTATCTTTCTTTTATTTACCTACTTATTACGATTATAAAACAGTCATAATCGTTCAGTCCGTATGGTGTCGGATTTAGAGTAACACGTCTCCATTTCTTCCGTGGATGTGGCAAGAGGCGACTAAGGAAATAGTTTAAGGTATATTTTAGGCAACAGGCGAGCAACTTGTCACTATTATACCAGCCAATTCAAAACCTAAAAACATGCGAGATGTGGGCGCGAAACGTGAAACAGTCCAGAGCGTCTAGTGTGTTCATTTCGATGGTGCAGTCGATAACGAATTCGCTTGCGAGTTATCGCAAAATTGTATGGAAAGCGAGACAGCGCCGCCAGCGTAACGTTTGCACAACTGCCACGGTCGACAAGTCTTCATACATTCCGCGACAACTCACAAACGAATTCGTCTAGCGCTCTGGTTTTATCTATGTAGCGTTTCGCGTGCTCAGCCTACTCCATTTGGGAATACAGGCGTGATGTATGTATGTATCATAATCGTTAATTAAATCTGACGCAAATACATCGTTCTTTGGGACAAAAAGTTACTTGCGGTAAGCCCCATAAGATTCTGGCACAGAATTTCCACACGATACAGCCACGGGCGTTGTTGTTCACTCATTAACACATCAAAATATAATCATAACAACGCCTTTCCTCCCAAAAATGTACAAATTCGAGCCCTTCCACACGGAGCCTTCAAACTCGGCAACTTTTAATTAATAGAACCAGAGCCCTTCGGGAAACAACCTTTGACTGATCAGGAACTTCCATCCAAAGTCGCGACTCCTAAATGAATTATTCCCGCTTTGTACAGCATTAATCGTTTTAGCTGAAGATGCGGTTGGGGATTCAATTATTCAAATTTCAACTTTAAGTGTAATTCTATACCAATTTGATTATTCTTGCGTTTGATGGAGCGTGTTGTAACTCGCTAGCGAGTTTGCGGCGTTCTAATTGGCCTATGAATTTTGAAATTGAACCTCTGCTGTTTTAGTGGCGCTGGAGTTTGTGAGTGAAGGCCATACTTACACGGAGATACACGAAAGTGACGGTACTGATTTGTAATTGCAATTATATATAAGTTGGTAACTGTACCAGGAACAAGTTGCTAATCAAACGCGACGAAATGAAACTCAGTTTCACGAAGTGTTGCTAATTTAGCGCCTCTGTCGCTAGAAGTGATGACTTTTGCTCAAATCTCAGAGACTACAATTTTTTTCCTTAAATATATTTATTTTATCTATACTAATATTATAAAGCTGAAGAGTTTATTTGTTTGTTTCTTTGAACGCACTAATCTCAGGAACTACCGGTCGTATTGAAAAAAATATTTTTGTGTTGGATAGACCTTTTATCGAGGAAGACTTTAGGCTATATAACATCACGCTGCGACTAATAGGACCGAAGAAATATTGGAAAATGAGGAAAAAACGGGGAAAATTGGTCACTATTCCACGCGGACGGAGTCGCGGGCACAGCTAATAGTTAGATATTGTACGTTATTGCGCTGATGCGTATTTTAATTATTACCTAATTGCTTTTATTAGTCTTAAGACTTGAGCAAAAGTCATCACTTCTAGTGACAAAGTATTTAAATTGGTAACACAAACATAGAAACTGATGTTACCAGTAGTGTGGCGACCGGCACGCTGAATCTCTAGTGATCAGTTTAGTAAATAGTTAGTGACTAGTTGCTTAGTGTGCCTACTTCAATGTGTATGTATGGGCGGTGACGTTCAAACGATTTTTTACTTCGAGTTTGTAATTAGTTCTTTTTAAGTAGCTCTATGTGCGGAAGGCCTAACGTCGATGTGCATTTGGACAGGACAAATCGCACGCTTAATCATAAAAAGAAACAACTCAAAAATTGAAAATTTTGAGATTTACACATAAAACGCATTAACAGCGCGACTAGAATAAGTTAGCTCCAACCGCCATTGAATTCGGATGAAATGAACGAAATTCCCGATCGACCTCGCTCTTTCACTTTAAAGCACGCTGACAGGTTGATACTCATAAAGTGGCGCTCTTCAGTGTTATGCCGGCAGTTATGAAAATAGGAGGACCATATGCACGGACAAAAACAATCAGTTTTCGAATAACAAGTAAGCCTAATTATTTACAGAAATTAATAAAAAAGTGACTTTTTTACAACATAATTCTCTTTTTAACCGACTTCAAAAAAGGAGGTATTCAATTCGGCTGTATTTTTTTTTTTTTTTTTTTT
>BHDV01063529.1:44170-55750 GCA_005406045.1 Adoxophyes honmai
ACAGATGATCGCAAGGACATATGGAAGAGCAAAGAGCTTGCACGGGCGCTTCTGCTGGCCCCTGATTGGCCCTGATGTAGATATAGAACTGGCTACGCTTCGGCAACCTTTTTGGGCAAAACGAGGGTTTTGTGTGTACAATTATTGCAGATGAAGTTATCACGACGAATGACTACTGCAAGTATTATTCTGAAGGAGCGTACAATTTGAATGGCCATGCTACGCTCTACTGGGGTCAATCTGTCATCACGACCAGGACTATTGTTGCCTATAAGCCTGATGTTCTGATAGTAGACCGATCACAGCGCCAGGCAGTGCCCGTAGACATCACCATACCCCATGACGAGAATCTCGTGAAGGTCGAGAAGGACAAACTGAGCATTTGCTGAGTTTGTCCTTTATTTGCCTTGACTTGGCTGACGAGGTGACCACCACGGGCGCCATGTGAGATGTAGATTCGACGTTCATTGTACCGATAGTCGTCTCAGCAAACGGTCTCATAGCGAAGAGTATCGATCAACATCTTAGAAGACTCTCGCTAGGCGGTTGGCTGAAGGGTCTGATGCAAAAGGCGGTGCTCCTTGATACGATGCGTATCATCAGGAAGGTTTCTCAGTCTGCAGCCCTAACCGTCGGTAGTTTGGATCTTGCCCCGCTACCGATGGCACTCTAGGTTCGATTTTTATAATGTTTGTATATTTTGTAGGTATTTTATTTTATTGCTTTTGTATAGGATTTAACATTAAACTACCGTGAGACTCACTCAGTAAAACAGTACTCTGTCTTGGTAAAAATCTACCTAAGACCGAAATAAGTATACATAATAATAATGTTTGAGTCAGTTTGGTATGTTTTGACACCTATTACCTACGTATATAACAAATTTTAATTGTTATAATAATCCTTGAGTGTATTTCCAAGATTAAGTTCCGTACCCAAAGGGTAAATACAGGACCCTATTGCTAAGACTTCGTTGTCCGTCCGTCTGTCTGCTTAAATAAATATAGTATTTCATTTCATTTGATTTCTGTCTGTCTGTCCGTCTGTCACCAAGCTGTATCTCGAGAACCGTAAGAGCAGTTGAAATTTTTACAGATGACGTATTTTGTTGCCACGTTAACAATAAATACTAAAATTAAAATACTTAATAATAATAAGTAAGGGGGGTTCCCATAGAAAAAAAACGTGAGATTTTGACCGTTTTTTAGTGGTCATCATTCTGCGAGCTGTATCTGAAGAACCGTAATAGCTAACAAGTTGAAAGGTTCACAGCTTATTTTTTTGTATTTTCACTACAACAACAAATACTAAAAACAAAATAATAATTAAGGGGACTCCCATGCAACAAACATGTTCGTAACGATTTTTTTTAATACATCATAAACCGCAATTTACCTTTCATCAACCTAGTCGATGGTACGGAACTCTTTGTATGGGAGTCCGACTCGCACTTGGCCGGTTTTTATTGTTATTTTTTATCGTAATTAATAAGATATTATGCCAAACATGACTTTTATTACTAATTATTTTATAAGTAGAAATTTAGTAATTTTAGATAAACTGCAATATAAAGATATAATACCTGACTTTAATTTTAGGATTGAAAAAAAAAAGAAATTAAGCTAAATGTTACAGCCACCTTACATTTAAAATTTCTCAAAAACAGCAACATTTTGTTTTGCGCCATGTAAGTTCATTTAAATTTCCACTTAATTTAATCAAAAACCGGCCAAGTGCGAGTCGGACTCCCGCACTGAGGGTTCCGTACAAACAGATTACAACGCCATCTAGTGACAGATTTTCGAACTAATGATAAATTTTAACTTTATTTAATAAAAAGAAAACTACTTGGTAGATTTTGTTCAAACCAATTTTCGTTGATAGTTTTTATGGTAATGTACATCATATATTTTTTTTAGATTTATCACTCTTTTATTTTAGAAGTTAGAGGGGGGGGGACACAACTTTTTCAACTTTGGAAGCATCTGTCGCACAAACTACTCACTTTAGAAAAGTATGATGTTAGAAACCTCAATATCATTTTCAAAGAGCTATCCATAGATACCCCACACGTATGGGTTGGATGAAAAAAGAAAATTGAGTTTCAGTTCCATGTATGGGGAACCCTAAAAAATTATTGCTTTTTTTTTTAATTTTGTGTCATAATCTTAATGCGGTTCACAGAACACATCTACTCACCAAGTTTTATTAGTATAGTTCTCATAGTTTCTGAAAAAAGTGGCTGTGACATACGGACAGACGGACGGACGGACAGACGGACAGACGGACAGACGGACAGACATGACGAATCTATAAGGGTTCCGTTTTTTTGCCATTTGGCTACGGAACCCTAAAAACAGAAATAAGTGGCAAGATATTTATTCAACCTTAAAAATGAATATGATGAAAAAGCAATATTCTAATTTTTCAAGTCCCAAATGAAACCTCGTACTCTAAGCTATACGTTAATAGCTATCTTGTGAAAATATTCCGAAAGAAAGTATTTTTTTCGTATTTTTGAATCATACGCGGAGCAGACGTCAAACTTTAATCGTCGTTTCCCAAAAAGTATCATTTTTGAGATGTTTCTTTTTATGATTAAGCGTGCGAAATATTGCTGCTGTTATGACAAATCATATTTGTGGCAGACTAATATTTCGGTAGAAATTATTTCGCAAACTGTTGTATTTCCAACTGTGTCTTTATTACGAAGCTATGAATTCTTTAGAATTTTTAGAAAGCCAGCCTAACTTATAAAGTTTTACGGAATAGCCTGTCATTGAGGTGTTGGAACTTTTTTACACATAAAACTACCGTGAGACTCACTCATAGTGAAAATTAACGGATTACTCACGTTGTATATGTTGTTGTGTTGGAACTATTATAAAAACCTGAAAAGCGATTAAACATTTGTCTCCCACAACGTCGATAATTTAAATTTTCGGGAAATATTTTACAGGGCTTTTCAGAGGAGTATGAAAACCATTGAAAATATTTACGGTCAATTTCGGATCACATTTTTATGTAAAAAAATAAAATCCATTTATCAGTTTCGCGTGGCAAGTTCAAACAAGGTGAAATCTCGACAGGAATCGATCTTGGGAACCAAGGCACCCCAAAATAGTCCCCGAATGGGCTCAGAACAAATATTATCAATCTTTTTCTTGTAATTCCGGATCGCTATCCGTCACTGTCACCATTATAGCTCATCTGTTAGAACTCCTAGCGGATTCCGCGGCTAGATCGTTTTTTAGAGCATGACTGCTTTCTGCAAATGGGGACAAGTTGGTGATGTGAATGCGCTGTGGTTTCAATATAATTTTAGACCCAGCGGGTATTGCCTGTGATGTACGCATAAAAACAGCCAAGTGTGTCGGACTCGCGCATGAAGGAGTCTGTACCATTCACTAGGTAAAAACGGTTTTTGATTTTCGGTTTATCATGTGTATGTACGTTAATATTACCATGCGAACTTCTACCAAAAATTGGTTTGAACGAGATCTAGTACTTTTTTTACCTAATACGTCAGTTTTCATAGCTACGTTTAGCATATTTTAGGTACCGAAAGATTAGAAATTAGTTAAAACAGTAACAGATTTCTAGCCTATCACCAAAAATTGTACCTTTACCTATTTTACTCAGTCGCTTCTTACGACGCTCACGGAAGAAACGGAGAGATACTTTAAACCCGACACAACACAGGGATCATGGTTTTATCAGTGTCAAATTGTGATGATAGATGTTTTTCTTTCTAAACCATTCAAAGAGTAACAAAGTTCTTCAAACCTGAATCTAGGTCATAGCTAAATACAGCCCTCACCTACCCGCAAATTCTTTACACGTTGAAAATTATCCCTAAAGCCGGTTACCGACGCGCGGAGTGACACGCCATCCATCTTTCTTTGTCGGCCGCAGGTGACAGCGCTATTCACCGCGTGAACGCGGCCTTATCGAGGTATAATGTCTTTGGAATACAGACGGCTAACAGCCTTCTAATGTATGGACATTATTATCTTGGACTGAATCGTAGGAAATGGCACACTCGTTCAAAAGATAGCAATAAGGCTGCCAACCTTTAAAATTTTTATTTAATATTATATTATAATTTAGTAGGTATCTCGACCCATCAATAGACTTCTGTTGGCATGTGATGTTCTTTGAAGAACTAGTTTATGGAAACAGCTAAGGCTACGTTCTATGGAGGTGATTGAAAGCGATCGGAATTGCGAAGCGATTCGACGCGGTTAAGTTACGAGTTTATGCGACGTGATGCGACGGCCTTATTCTTTGTGCATGCAAAAACCTCCGCTACTTCATCGACGCGACCGTCGGTGGATTCTGTACGTTTTTCATGACAGCAAGCAAACTAATACTTGTAGAGAATTCGTTTCTCAAATATCAAATACTCAAGAAGTATGTCCGTCAGAGAAGTGAAACTAATATTAAAAGGTCTATAAGTATCTTGACATTTTATAAACATAACTTCACTCGTATAGCTGCCGTCGCGCCCTATTCGCACCAAAGTATCAAACAACTTGATCGCGTTCGCTTCGCGTCGTGTCGCTTCGCCCGCACGCTGGGCCTGGATGGGTCACGTACTCGTAGGACATCTTAGTTGGTGCCTGTTTGATTATTTCGCGTGGCATCGAATCGCGTCGCTTCGCTTCGCGTTCGCAAAGAAATCGCTCACCTAGGATAACGCTCAAGTAATTGCATGTAGCGTATGTCCCTAGTATATAGGGGCGGATGACTTATTACCCTATTTCGTGTAAAGGTGTTATATAAACTAGGTAATTTAGGTAACCTTAAAGCGAAGGGTAATTAGTCTTCCAATAAGCGTGGAGTCAGGTTAATGTCGGCTAGAAATTTCCTTACGATCACCTAATGAGATGACGGTTTTTAATGACATTGAATAATGGTTTAGAAGCCATCTTTGTGCGTTAGAAGAATTTTTTTGAGGTGAATGATTTTGTAATGCCGTAAAATGAGAATTCTATTGTAATGTGTAGTTTATGATTGACACACAGTTATTTCAGGATATCACAGACTGTACACTGTCGATAGTTCACTGGGGTAGCTACCTATTTATAAGAAGTTATAGAAGAAAATATTCAAAGAAAACATTTTTATACGACTTACAACGAACGGCTAAAATGGCGGCAATTCGGAATTCCACAAACAATTGCGCATCAGCGTCACAGGTTCGCGCTGCCAGCCGCGCTGATCGCGTATTCCTAATTTAAAATAATTCTTTGAACAATCATCTGTTTTTAAATGTTTGAACATCTTCATTGTAGACGTAGGTACGAGAGTCTCACGGTAGTTTTATGTTCAAAATCATATTCTTATCTTCCATTGGCCAAACTTTATACTATAGTTATTACATTACATCCAACGCACTCAATCGAGACAATAATTTGGTTGAACATTTGATACACAACTGGTAGCATTAATTATCTAATTTCCGCACAAATTCGTGCTAACGAAACCTCAATGCAAAATGGCTATCGTGTATTCCAAAACACTGAAGCAAATAAACAACTACTGACCAACCCACTATTTCATTAATTAGTAATAATCCAGCCTACCGTACGTTTCATAGCTGGGCACAAGCCTTCTCTCAGTATGAGAGTTCCTGGGCTATAGTTTCCACGCGGGAACCTCCTTGCAGGATAGAATTTTCATGGTCGCTGTATGCATGACTCAATGTTTTCCTCGTACAGTAGGAGATCATTATCAAATTTCAGAGATCTAGGGATTCGAACATACGTCCCTCTGCACGAGAAGTCACCATTTCCCCCAAAAACTACTTCAGTACCTAAATATTTCAAAACCCTCTCGTTATCGATATTATTTTGTAATGCCAAACGCGCATCACGGTTTTATTTTACAAAAAAATATTAGGTGTTCGGTTGCCAAAAGAATATTCTGGCCCCAAAAGGGTAACAAATGAGAGGGCCCGCGATCCGAGAATTATAGTTGACCGTTACGTCAGACAACGCGCTTGGGGTTCCGCGCCTTAAACTATAAATAGGAAGAGTAGAAGTGAGAAGTAATAGTAATTTATCTAATTCCATGTCATTGTTTCCCCACTATACGTTCAGTGAGGTGTAATGTTAGGATAATACCTCTCCATTTCTTTTGTGGATTAGACGAGTAAGCAAATAAGTAGGTTCAGGCATGCTTTAGGCGACAGACTGTCACTATTTTGCTTCTTTTACCTGTTTTTTTATAAAGAAAGAAAAACGTCACCCGTACAGCCGCGTCGCGTCACGTTCGCGCAAAAATATCAAACCGATCGCTTTCGCTTCGCTTCGTTTTGCGTCGTTTCGCTTTGCGTTTGCAAGGAAATCGCTCACCCAGTACACCGCCTAAGCATACCTAAACCCACCTTTATATTCTCTGTTCAGTCACTTATAGTCTCACCTCTTACCATTTTATTGAAAAAATGGAGACTTGTTATTCTAAATTGATTTCTAACAAGAAGAACGATATCGAATATAACAATCGAATTAATTGATTCCTGACCCACCGCAGAAAGTTGTCACAATAAACGTAATAAAGATTTCCTTTGTCAAGCGATGCAACGTCACTATGACGTTCAGTGTAAATAGGTTCTATAGTGGGTCAGGAATCATTAGGTTCGAATGTACCTAGTACGTTACCTTAAAACTTAAAAGATATGCTAAAAGTGAAATGGTCATAGTTCTGACTATGTAGCACTAGCTTTTGCCCGCGGCTCCGCTCGCTTTAAATTCGGGGTATCACAGAAGAGATAGCACACATACCAATTTTATAGCTTTCTACATTGAAAACTTCCACTCCTCACTTTAGGGAATTGTGGGGTTTTGAAGAGACAAAATGTAGCCTATGTCACTCTCCATGTCCTAAACTATCTCTACCTAAAAAATCACGTCAATCCATCGCTCCGTTTTGCCGTGAAAGACGGACAAACAAACAAACAAACACCCTTTCACATTTATATATTGGTACGGATTTTCGTGTGCTCTTCCTTTCCCATTTGGAAATACAGGCGTGACAGCAAATATTTTACAGGGGTTTTTAGACACGTATACCTGACCACTGGTTATTTAAAGTAAATTTTCGGCCACCCTGTAGTGGAACTGTGAACTTAATTTTACGGCTATAATAGTAACTGAATACGGAACCCGTTTTTGAGTTCAGTTCGCGCTTGACCGCTTTTCCCTGACCCTTGATATTTCGCAACGAAGCACTACCAGCGGACGGTGCGTGTTGTATCGGTGTAATGCGGCGGATGATTGTCATAAAACGTTACACTTACTATAAATGTAGTGTTATCGGTGATTCGAGGAGAAAAATGAAGATACTTTTTTTTTATAAAATACTACACCCTGTTTATTTTGAGATGAGAATTTTAACGGACATAATTTGAAATTATCTCTGCAATCAGGTTTATTTGCTAATGGAACTTAGGTATATGTTATTGTGCACGAACTGTTTTTGTTTGTAATGTTTTAATTTTTTTTACTTAAAAATATGTGAGGATTTGACCGTTAAAAATCTCAAAAAAACAGAGTACCTATAAGCTGATCCCACAGACGTTATTCTGTCTTACATACATACATACATTACACCTGTGTTCCGAAACAGGCTAGGCAGAGCATAAGAAACGTTATAATAGTCTAACTACACCATGACAGTCTTACGTTTCACTACCACTTCTAGCGTACCTTCGTAAATTCCAATTGTTTATGACAATGCATTGTGACATTTTTTATTAAGAAATAAATTTCTATCTACTCTTTTCTACCTCCAATCTCGCTCTTCAGACGTTAAACGTTCGCGTTTAAAAACAATCTAACACATTTAAGCGCCTCAAAATATTAGAAAAACAAAGTGAACCTCTGCCGTTGTTTGTGTAAGCCACACCGTTGATTCGAGCGTGGGTCTTGTGCAAACTTCACGCCGGCAGCGGCGCGGGCGCACAAAACAAGCGACAAGCGTTTTGGTGCCGGGTTAGAATAGCACCCCCTTTCTTCCCGTGGGTGTCGTAAGAGTTAACTCTGAGTTAACTAAGGCGATGGGCTAGCAACCTGTCACTACAATATCACAATTAACCATCTGGTTACCCTGAAATTGCTAAAGGTGGCACTACTGGATTTTTGAATTCATGTGCTCTGCCTACCCCTCTTGGGAATACAGGCGTGAGAATATGTATGTATACGTATATTAACGGATCGAGTCAGAAATGAGGAGAAACGTAGGTGAACTGAAGTCACCGATGTAGCCTACAGGATTAGAAAGTTGAAGTGGTTATGAGCAGGCTATGAATGCGAAGAGCAGCAACGAAATTATTGAAGCAAAATACTGTAATAGGACTAAAGTTATCATAGATTATTTAACAGAGTGTATTCTTTGACGGATTATCAATTTTTCATTTTGGGTTTGCAAAGTCAATAATTCAAAAAAATATTTAAATATCCTTAAAACTGGCCATTTAACCCCATTTTTGCTTTACTCGTATTTTTTAACACGTATAAAATTAACTTAAATGTCTCCAGCGGAATACAGCATAACACCGCTGCATACTGAACAAACCTCACAGCCAAGTACGTTCAGAATAGGTAAAAGCTTGAACTCATAATAGGAATCAGTATAGTGGTTTTTGGACGTCATAGCTGAAATTTAGAAGTTAGTGCTATAAAGAAATATACTCTTGTTTTTAGGGTTTCATTTTCAAAGCGTGAAAACGAGACCACTATTACTGACACCTCATTCTCCGTCCGTCCATCCGTCTGTCACCAGGCTGTACCTCACGAACTGTCCTAGCTATACCTTAACTGTTTAGGTAGTTAAAACAATGTAAACGATCTTGACACGTCTTTTTGTTGAAATACACAGTCTTAAAATGAAAATCGTTACACTATACAATTCAATTATGAAAGTAAATGATTTTTTCATACCTAAATTGTAAAATGTAAAGATTTCGATTTATAAAGTGTACGTTTCAATAAAAAGACACGTCAAGATTGTTTATATTGTTTTAACTACCTACCTAAACAAATAAGGTTTAGACTGTTTAATTTTTTACAGATTTATGTATTTCTATTGTCGTTGTAATAAAAAATACTAAAAATAAAACAAAATAATTATTTAAGGGAGGTTCCCAAACAAGAAAACGTGATTTTTTTGGAGTTAAACCCTTCGATCACACAAGTCCGATTCTTTCGATTCGATTCTTGGCCGGTTTCTTTATATCTTTACCTTTAAATATTACTTAACATTATGATACACTGATTCGTTTTAATAAATTACCTTCAACGAACGACCCACTTCCAAATTTGGAAACAATCAGCATGTCACCACAATACCGCGGTCACATAACCAGAATCACCTCGGGGTAGTTACGTATGGTTACGAACAGCGACCCTATAAACCCCGCACACACAGACTTACATCGAAATAGATGACTCAAGACACTTTGCGTGCCAAAAAGGAGCCAAAAGGGAGAGCAATGCTCTTCCTTTGACGCGATTTAATTGAGTTTCATACCACTTAGATTAGGTTTAACTGCCTAGAGACGGGACAACTTGAATAAGGCGTCACCTTTGAATCGGTTTCACTCGGGCTGTCAATCCCCATCACTAAAGCGCTCATGTGACGTTACAGTAGGTAGAGAAAAAGTGGCACGCTAGGTTTTCATACAAATGCAGGAACTCGCGGTATCTATTTCGATATAAGTCCGTGCCCTCACATTTGTATAAACTTTTTACAAGACAGCTGTCACGCTTTACGCCCCTCGTAAAAGCGTGCAACCGTGGATTTTGACAAAATATGTTCGTGCCCGTTTTACGGCGTTTTGTCTTTACGTCGCTATCACATTCCCCGATTTATTTCACTGTTTATGTTTCAATGTAAAAGTGCAAGGGTGGGATTTTTTTTGGGACGGGAGGTGGGAGGAGAATTTTCGAGTCATTTATTTGTGCTCATTATACATAATATCATACTATAATATTTGGGTCATCTCTAACGATTTTTTTTCATTTTTTCCTTATATTTTCCTCCATAATGATAATGTGACGTTTTTATTTCAAAATACATAATATTATTATGTCAGTCAAACTATAATAATATTGATAATCAATACTTTTATAATAATACTACGCACCCATTCAGCGAGCCTGTATTCCCATTTGGGGGTAAGTAGGCAGAAAACACGAAACCTTGTGTAGACAAAACTAAGACTATTTCACATTTTGTGGCCACATCTAGCATATCACACCACAGGTATGTCATTGTCACGGTTACAGATTGGTTTTACATATTTTGCGGAGTCAATTCTTACATTTTCAATGGATTTTCACCACTTCGGATTGCACATGACTTTTGCCTTTGTACTTTAAAATTTTATTAGTGATAATGTCTGTAATTTATACTTACTTACTTTTTTGTATTATTGGTTGCACATTAATTAATTAATGCACATTTTTTCAACCTACCTCCTTACCTAGCATACTCGCTCTTCAGAATAGACAGTAAAATGCGTGGGGCGTAAGCATTTCTTTATGTACTGGTATTACGAACGTTAGGTTTTTTAATCATACTTAGTTATTTGAATCGGCACTGAGGTTTATGATCGGTTTCATACTAAAATGTTATAGTGTACATTATTTTCAAAGGAGAGAAATAATATTTATGTCCTTACTGGGATGGATCCGTTTGGTGTTGGATTTTAGAATGACATCTCTCCATTTCTTCTAGGGATGTCGTAAGAGTTGACTAAGGAAATAGGTTAAGTTTTGCTTTAAGCGACAAGCTAGCAACCTGCCACTGTCATACCTCTTTCATCAATGTCTCAAACTAAAATTTTCCAAAAAGTGGAATAGTTATGGTTTTTAGGGTTCCGTAGCCAAATGGCAAAAAAACGGAACTCTTATAGATTCGTCATGTCTGTCTGTCTGTCTGTCCGACCGTCCGTATGTCACAGCCACTTTTTTCCGAAACTATGAGAACTATACTAATAAAACTTGGTGAGTAGATGTGTTCTGTGAACCGCATTAAGATTGTGACACAAAATTAAAAAAAAAAAAAACAATAATTTTTTAGGGTTCCCCATACATGGAACTGAAACTCAAAAAATTTTTTTTCATCAAACCCATACGTGTTGGGTATCTATGGATAGCTCTTCAAAAATTATATTGAGGTTTCTAACATCATATTTTTCTAAAGTGAATAGTTTGCACGACAGACGCTTCCAAAGTTGAAAAAGTTGTGTCCCCCCCTCTAACTTCTAAAATAAAATAGTGATAAATCTAAAAAAAATATATGATGTACATTACCATAAAAACTATCAACGAAAATTGGTTTGAACAAAATCTACCAAATAGTTTTTTTTTTCATGAAATAAAGTTAAAATTTATCATTAGTTCGAAAATCTGTCACTAGATGGCGTTGTAATCGGTTTGTACGGAACCCTCAGTGCGGGAGTCCGACTCGCACTTGGCCGGTTTTTACATGTAACATTTGGTATACTTTACTTACCTCATTTAGGAATATTCGTCCTATCCGAAGAACAAAGTCCTATGTTCAAGACAGTCA
>BHDV01063531.1:0-12566 GCA_005406045.1 Adoxophyes honmai
GAATTTATATGTCATTCTCACTATTTATTGAACACCCCTCGTATATCTTAACGTATTTCTTTATTCGTACGAAATCCACAGATTGGTGAAGCCATTATTTTAAACTAAGTAAAAAGCTCTTAAATATTTGCGTTTTAAATATTCACTAGCATAAAAGCAGTCCTAACAGCACCTAAAGGTATTATCGTTTGGGTTCAGTACATAACACCTATATCGAAACAAGGCATTAATGTTTCATCAGACAGAAACGTATTCCGATTCCAGTCATGTATCGAATATACCGAACAATCTATTTGGCCAGATAATGCCATCCTCTCGTGCCCTTTTCATTAGTAATGATTATCCCTACATGTTTTCAGCGAGGTATCAAGTGTCGGCCGACTAATGGTACATATACGGCTGTGCTATGCCAATAATCGATATAATTAAGACGGGTATCAAAGGAGAGGATTATGGGCATTTACATTTATTGTGTGGGATGTGTGGATGGGATAAATGGGGGACGGAGCTTGTACAGCTGTGGTGAGAGATTTGTGAGAGACAAACTAAATCAAATGAGACTAAACTAAATCAAGTTTTTTTCATCATGATTAAGTGGGTTATTCCAAAATTTCAAAATTCAACTACCTCACCTGGTTTCTTATTTTCATCGAAATATCTGAAAATTGAGATTTTATTTTCTGTTTTGACTTTAAAGGAAAGTGTCGAATTTTTACAAAATAGTTTGAATTTGTATCATCTCCAAAATTATCACAAACTTCGAAGGAGTTCATACACAGAAGCGACGCGAACCAAACGCTCGAAAAAATGAAGAAATTCTATTTTACAAAAATAAAACTTTGTCAACAGCATGACAACGCTAGAATATACTTAATATGTAAAGTTCTAAGGGATAATGTGGTGTCGAGTTTAAAATAAGACCACTACATTTCTTCCGAGGATGTTGTGAGACGCGACTAAGGATATAAGCTATGGTATACTTTAGCCCTTTTTGTCATGGTTTACTCATATTGACTATGTATGCTCTGAGAACCCCATTTGAAAATAGAGGCGTGATGTTAATTCTTCACAAACTTTGTCTTTTAAAAACAATTGCATCATGTTTTTGCACACTCGTGCGCTGTAAAAACCTAATGCGATATAAAAGAAGGACAGCAGGGATTAGTAGAGATTGGATGCAGGACGGACAAGCGTCATTGGTGCGACAGCGATCGCAGTTTGCTCCGACGTTGAGTTATCTCTTCACACGTCTATGCTAAACCTTACTAAGCCCATTACAGCTGCTGGAATGCTACGCGATTAGTTGGTGATTAACAGTTTAAAACGTAAGTTAGTTAGCATTTTACTTTATAAAAAACTAAATGCAAGATGGGGAAGTACTAGGTGGATTTAGACCTTGAGGGATCTCTTACAACCTTTGAGAAATAGAGAGGAAATTTAACTATCGAGACCGATAAAAAATTAGGCTACTATAAACATATAGATAGTATATTCGCACAATATTCACAAATTACTACTGAGATAAAAGTAATAATTAAGATTTAATTCACTACATGAGCGATGTACCGAAGAGAAGTGATTGTAGTTTGAGGCCCTCTATTGTGATGTTGTCAAGAGAATGGAACACAAGTATTTTGTATTTAAAAACTTGACATGTTTCTTTATTACACTTTTTTGTATCTGGCTGGTTGTGATAATGATAACCATAAAAGACTATTATTATTTAAATAAATCCTGCTCGTTTTACGGGAAGAAAATCGAGCCAGCAAAGTCGATTTGCCATAAACAAGACCTTTTGTGTTCTGATATGAAGTACAATCAAATGAAGCAGTAAATTAGTAAATAGCTAATAAAAAATAGAAAAAAACTTGACTGCAGTGTTAAATTATACTAGTCAGCAGTTAAAAAAATCTTAAAAGCGTTTGATAGTAAAGTCTAGACAAAAAAGCTCAAACATAACTCGCAATTTCAACAAATAAGAAAAAACAAAAAATACGCATAAAACCTTTTTCATAGTAAAACTGTGTTTGATCCGACAACATGCAATAATTTAGTTCTTTGAAACCTTTTTAGGACTGGCCACTTCAAACAAAATTGTAAAAGATAAAAATGAAGCTTACCGTTTGTTAGTTTTTAATTCCACTTGTCTCTATATTACAGCATTTATTCCGTACATAAAATGCATCATTGATAAGAACATCTGTGTATTTACGTTACGTTTTGTACTTTAGTGGTGTGGTTAAGTGCTAAAAATAGAAATTGTCAAACTAGAGAACTGTCGAATTTTTCTTATGACACAAGAAAGGCAAACGGGCCTCGTGGTTGCTATCATGTATAGACATCTGTGTACTATGTCAAAATGTTGGGATGATTATATACTTAGGTACATCAGGCTTGTATCCTCAAATAGCGTAGGCAGAGCGGATCATGACTGATTCCCAATTTGTAGCCACTTCTAGTATATTTTTTAGGTTGTCAGTTAAAAAGTATTAAAGTTAAAGGCTGCGAGCCTATCGCCTAAAATATAATTTGACCTATTCCTTAGTCGCCTCTTACGATTTCCACGGAAGAAACGGAGAGGTGTTATTTTAAACCCGAGACCATGCGAGTCAGTGTAATAATAACATTATTTTTTATTAAGACTGTGAGGGACTTTTTCGCTACTATACCTGGTCATGCATTTTTAATTTTACTTTCAAGCGTTTTTTGTTTTTATTTTTCAGGGACGCACTGAAAATCAGCGTTGCGGTTCGCCACAGCATTATACTGAGTGCGGACTCTTTGACGCCATTCGACACAGCAATATTAATTGTAGCGTTTATTTTGTAAAGTAGTACTATATTATTATAGTGGTTATGCTATTGTCTATACTTATTTGAATTGTATTTGTGCTAGAAAATTTAAAAAACGTAAATACTTTCCAGTGATTTTTTAGTTTTAATTTAACTGAATGTTTGTTGTATTTTCTGTGTACATGTGTGTTGTTTATGCAATAAAGTTTTGTTTGTTCTTCCTTTCTGTAAGATGGATAACTGATGCGTTGGCAATTTAGAAGCCTACGTTTTAATGTCTCTTGTGACGGCGCGTTCCACCATCGATGGTCTGTCGACGATTTGGTTTACAAGAGATATAATTATAATATATTATAATATTATTAAAGTCCCCGGCTCCCCGGCAAGGCAGATGGCAAGATTTTAGAAAGGGAGAGTCAATTCGCATATCGCTTTTACCCGGAAAACTTTTTCTCTTGAATCGTGCGAAGTTATTTTCCGAAAAGTAGGGCACGTGACCCGGTTGTGGCCACAGACCCCTTTGTGGCCATTTTTTATTTAAATAAACAATAAAACAAAATCTATTATTAACAAAACATTAAAATTTCGATTCAGTTTCAATTGAATAGATGGAAATATAATAAAAATATGGTTTTAGTATTGTGATTTTTTATGAATTAATTAAAATGTCAGCTGGCCAGAAATGGTGCTAAGGTGGCCACTAACGGCACTCCTGCCTATATCAAAATGACAGATGACGTATGAGCGTTATGTTTTCAAAACTTAAAGGCCGGCGCTGACTGCCGGCATGGCACGGCAGGTCATGGCAAAGGATTTGTTACTGATATAACTATTTTAACCCATTAGGGTGACCGCACCAGTAATGGACATAGAACCAGTAATGGACAATGACTCTTATTTACTACCCACTAAGGAAAAGTCATTTGTTTTACAACAATCAATTCACAACTCTATGGTCTTTAAATTATGAATGAAGTGTCCATCACTGGTGCTTGTCAGCTTAAACCGTCCATAACTGGTGCCGTCACCCTATGACCCGAATTATTTTAGGGTCTTAGAAATTGTTAATTTTTGGATATGTTGTTATTTAATGTGCCCTTACTCATGTCTGATTATTAAAATTTGATTCCATTCATAACTTATGGAAAAAACAATGGGTGCCATATGGCACCGCTAGGCTAATAAGGGAGCGAACATTCTCTTCTCACATATATTTTAAATTGTGATATTATATGTTTATTTTGGGCTTTAATCAAGGGTTATTAAGTAAATCAATAAACAGCGCATTTATTTCACGTAATTATGTAATATTAATAATATTTTGTGATAGGAAAGACCGTAATAAATCACAACTACCCACATACGAACGTGAAACTGGTAATTGCAGGACACAAAAAGCCCTACGTTGCATTTGCTGTATTTCAGTCTTGTCTTACTCTTGCACGTCTCCAGAAAACATTTAAGCCTCGATCTGCTTGAAACTAGCAAGTGGTGCCAACCATCATATCGTACGTCATCAGTGACTCTATTCACCGTTTTCGATGTTTTGGAGGTTGTATTGCATCCTTCTTAGTTTTTTTTTGCGGTGGCGGTTCATCTATTTCAGAATTATCTGAATCTGAACTGTCCTGTTGATTAGAGCTGACTTGACATGTGCGACCTCGTCCACGACGCCGCTTTGAACCTTTTCATAGTGAGTTTCATTTTGCTTTGATTAGTAGAAAGTATGGTATGTCACAGTGACATTTCTTGTGAAAAGGTACAGAGTGGAACAGTTATCAATTTCCTTGACTGTACATCCCCTATGATGGAAAATAAATATTACTAGCAACGAAAAACAAAGAAATAAACATTTAGTTACATATTTTGAAAAGACACCATATCGGCCTAGAGGTGCCATACGGCACCCATAACATTTACCTAACTTTAAACCAAACGTAAATATAAAAATTTGTCAAAGTTACTGTACCACATAGTCAAGCAATAATATAAAGACAAAATAAAATGCATTTCATTATTAAATAACACCAAATAAATAAATTATGACCAACTTACTTGAAAGTGAAATCCATTTTTGCACCAAATTCTACACACTAACAAAGGGCCACTAATACTCGACGTCACAAGTGCACAGGTCCACTTGAGTGTTAAAATGCATCAAATACCTTCCTTAAGTGTTGCATTGATAAACAATCATTGACCTTGGTCACTTCGTTCGCACTTGAGACCCGAAAATATGAACGCTCGAAATCGGGTGCCAAACGGCACCGCTAGGTCATAATGGGTTAAATCTTATCACTATGAGTTTAGAATTCATGTTACTTTATTTTGATACAACAATGCCGCGGCATGTCACAGCATGCCGAAGCATTCCACGGGTTATTTTACAGGATGCTGCGGCATAACTTGCCGTGCCGTTCCGTGCCATGCCGGCAGTCAGCGCCGGCCTTTAGTAAACTAAACCCCTTGTAGTGTAGGGTTTACAATAACTTGTCACCTTTTCTTTCATTGATAATGATAACGTAAACGTAAGAGACGATTAATGACATAGGTTTGGGTATGCTGGCAACTTGTCAATGTCATACTTGATCCATCTATGTTAAAATACTTATACCTACGTTTTAGAAGTGATTGCGGACCATGGAATAATGACTTTGACTTTGAACTAATTTGTATAAATTAAATATTGGGACGTGTCGTAACAGTACTGGCTGGCTAACTACTGCTCTTTGTCATGAACACCGCTATACCGCTTTTATAGCGCTACTGAGAACTTGAGTTAATCCGTTTTATTTTACTATGAGTAAGTCTAACCGTGGTTTAACCATAAAAGTGCGAATGATCTAAAGCAGGAGTTTGCGTGCGCCGTAGAAAGTGAAGAGGGGTGCCTCCGTGGTTCGATTTTCTACTATTTCAATGCAATTATCCGAAAAGTAGTAAGTACTGTATTTTTCGCATAATTAAGTATATTTTTTGTGGTCTTTCCAGTTTAATGGAGAATCCATTGTGACACCAAGCAACGGGGAGTTTTTGACACAATCAATCCAGTGAATTACCATTTATTATGTATTTCGTATTTATTGCTCGCCTTTGGTGTGGCCTGAATTGCATTAGTTTAGTTTTTGTGAAGTTCACTTGTAGGTTATGGTCGTTTAACCAAGACGTAACATTATTAAGCACAGAGTCTAATCGATCTTTTAGGTCGTCATCGTTTTTATAGGGAATCACAATAGATATGTCATCAGCGAATAGGGTAGTAGGGAAATCTATCAATGTAGGTAAATCGTTTATGTTTAGTAGAAAAAGGACGCAGCCAAGGACGGTTCCTTGTGGTATTGATTGTGTTATTGTAATTTCTTTAGTGCTCATAAGTATATTTTCGTTTCTGTTCCTCTAAATTTAACTACTATCTTCTTTCTGCTGTATCTTTTAAAAATAGCAAATTTTTATTTTGTTAGTACGCCGCTAGCTTAAAAATATTTCAGTGCCCGACGTTGCACCAATAAAATCGACGATTACAGTGTTAATTAAAATTTCCCAGCGAATTTTGTGTACACAATTTTAACATTAGGATTTATTAGCATAATAAAACAATTCTGCTAATAGTATTTTGTTTGTCTTTTGTTCTGTTTATTCGTTAACTGATCAGCTAATGTAACCTTCTAAAATTATTTTTGCATAAATAAAACTCGCAGATTTTTTTTTGCAATACTCGTAATTACATTCAAACATAAAACTACCGTGAGACTCACTCATAGTGTAATAAAAACGAATCTACTCACGTTTTTAGATCGAGATTAGCTCGACATGGTTCAGGCCAATCCGTGACCCATCATCTGTTCTTTGCGCCACGGCGGCGGTTAGACATGCACTCAATAATTACATGGAGGGATTATTAACGAAAATCGCCTTGGTTTTCATAAACTATAAAAAAAATTGCAAACTTCCCAATTACCGATTGTCTTTTGTTTAAAACTAATGGGAGAAAAATGAACGCGCTCGAATAGACTGTATATTTCTGAAGTACTCAAGTACCCATCGTACACAATCCAATTTGTGAATCCAGCTTTGATCTCTGGTAATTAATACATACACTCAGGTTGTACCCTAGAACCGAGCGCTATCGCTGATCCGCTGTGATTGGAACCCGACGTGGCCTGGCTTAGGCAAATTTCTGCCTGGGTTTGAAGTGCTGCCAATAGTTTTTAGGGTTCCGTCCCTAAAAGGCCCTAAGGGCTAGTGTAGGTTTAGAAAAAACTTGTCATAAAGAAGACATACATACATACAATATACAATCACGCCTGTGTTCCCAAATGGGGTAGGCAGAACACACGAGACGTGATATAGACAAAATCATGATTATGACTATATCACGCTTCGCTGCCACTTTTAGCATAGTTTTAGGTTTGCAAAAATGGAAGAGGTAGAATAGTGACAGGTTGCCAGCCTGTCGCCTAAAGCATACCTAAACCTATTTCCTTAGTCGCCTCTTACGACATCCACGGAGGAAATGGAGAGGTGTTGTTCTATCCCGACACCACACGGAAAAATGGATAATAATAAATAAGAAAGAATAATAATAAAGAAGAATGGGTAATAATAGTAATGTAATAATCCAGCCTAATTACGTACTGCTGAGCACAGGCTGTCTCTCAGTATGAGAGGGCTTGGGCTATAGTTCTCACGCGGGACATGACTGGCTAGCCACCTGTCACTATTAAACCTCTTCTATTTGTTTTTTAAATTATGCTAGAAGTGCCTGCTCAGAGTAAAACAGTCAAGGGTTTGTCTATTTTTCGTGTGCTCTGCCTAACCTATTTAGGAACACACATAGCGTACACACAGTCACAAACCGGGATTGTTGAACCACTTGCCACTGTTCGCAACTTAGACGTGTAATCAATGACCGATGTGACAGACTAGATGTCAGCTATTGGACTTAACACGACCAAGTTACAAACATTGGTAAGTGGCTCAACAATCCCTGTTCGCGATGGTACATTAGGAAATGTTGACGCTCTGAAGCTGAAACGGCCGTGAACTTGACGCTTATGAGCAGCGGTCGGATTTTTCATCGCATGGTTGGATGAAAGAAAACTATGGAGTCTATATTAAAACTAAACTTTAATTCATATTCATATTCATACTCACTAATATTCTTAGTCCCGTAATTCTTTGCCCCTTTTGCAGGTTGACAAATTGAAAATCTTAATCGAAGATTAATCTTACTGAATGTAATTAAAATATGGAAAAAAAATTCTATTATTTACTCGTTTTACAATTGTAATTTTGACATGGACAATGCAGATGCCATACCTTGTCAAGATTTTGTGGCACTCATTCCTGTATCTACAAGCTTTATGGATATTGGAAACTAGATGCACATTATAAAAGTACTTAATGTTTTATTTTACTTTATCTTTATTTACAATATAATTTATTTCTACTCGTATGATTTATTTTATTATAATTTAATTTCGTTCTTAATTAAATGAATGAGTATGAGTATGGTTTACATAACAATTTAATTTTAATATCGACTCCATAGTTTTCTTTCGTCCGAACCCTGCTTATGAGGAGAACCCCTGAACCCTTCACGAGCAAGTGCGATTCGCACTTGTTTTTTTAGACTTTTTGGCCGGAGCGCCGGGAGTGAGATAACGCCAACACGGCTTTTGTATTAAATTATATCCCGTGTGTTAAACCTATCCTATTTTATTACTTTTGATGTTAACGTGCGATTTCTGGGTAATCTCACAAAAAAAAGACTTGGGTATCTCTATTGGCAAAAAAATATAGTTTTAACAGCTTTCAGAAATAATTTTATTAACCCCTAATTTCACTTTGTATGGTATGCCATACATACCACGAGACTATCTTTTTCTATTTTTTTTTACAATTATATTTTGTAGGATGACAACGAGACAATGAGGCTTGAAACCTAGTTTTGTTCTTAATGCTACTACTTTAAGGGTTAATTTGCAACAAACATCCAAAAATTACCCCATCCGACGCAGACCTATCTGTCTGACCTGTCTTGTTTTTTCACGTGTCATGTGGTTTCCGTTTTCTATAAACAGTACCTACATCAAACCTTTTTACTTCCTATACTCCCTAATGGGGCAGGCAAAGCACACGATACGTGACATAGACAAACCTAAGATTGTATCCGTTTCATATAAGACTAGACAATAACAGACAAAATTTTAATTTTCCTAAGGCATCCAAAGGTAATAAGTCAATTACAGTTGCACAGTAATATTACAGTTTATTATATGTAATGTTTAGAATACAAAAACTATCACCATTAGCAGTGACGTCTTGAGTTTACTAAACAACATACGAGAATTTGACCGTTACAGTTCTAAACTTAAACAAAACGGAGTATAGTTGAATACAGGTAATTGCAAACAAAGAGTACGAACATGGATAGTATTCCGAACGCTGCTCCGTCAACAATGCTTATTCGTGCTAAAGTTTGAACAATAAAGCGTAGCAAAGTTTCGAGTGGCATGTTTTTTAAAAAAGTCAAAATAATGCCAACTCAGCGACGCCGTGTGTGAGTTCAGAACATTATTTTCACTGGGATTGTCAACAGAGTGGAACAAATACAATGTTAGTTGGAGTAGCTTGTTTGTTTCTAATATGGTTGTCTATTTGCTATTCGTGTAAGTTTGACGGATTTCTGAGCAAGAGAATGTCTGTTGTTGTTTCTACTCGCATTTCATGAGGAAAACAGGTTTTTTTTTTTAACAGGAACCTGCCGTAAAATTAAACGGATAAATACATGTCACTATATCAAGTTTAGCTGGACATGATATGGGCCAGTTCAACTGGACGCCATCGTGAGCAACTCACCAGCTGTTAGATGCGACTGATAGTCACAAATGATAATAGCTCATAACTAGGCTTAGGACTTTTGGATGCTCGCCGTGGTTCTAGAATCCATGGAGTCACCATTTATGTTAAAATTCTAATAAGATTTTTTTCTAAGTCTAAAAAATAGTCTAGTAAAATAATATGTATTAGCTTAAACATAATAATTTACTTTAATTAATTAAAACTAAGATGTCTTCTCGCAGCTAATAGGTATGTTTTATTCGGCACTATTGAAACTTCGATGAGGTACTGTAACTTGTGTAGAGTTATGATAAAATTAATTAGTTACTGATATATCCGCATAAATCATAACATTTATTTTTACACTTTGATTTGACGTTCTCAAAAAAATATTTAAGACTAGCTTTCCGCCCGCGGCTTCGCCCGCGTGGAAATCGGTTATATTGCGGTATTTGCGGTATAAAGCACAACTATAAGAAAACTTCTCGTTTCAAACGATACACAGCGCCATCGATCTATCATCTATCGATTGATCATCGATTGATATCAATCTATCATCGATTGATATCGATCTATCAAGCAAACTATATTTTTGTTTTCCCTCGGGAACATCAATTTTTTCCGGGATAAAAAGTAGCCTATTATTTAATCCGGACTTCTATCTTTATGTCTGCAAAATTTCAAAGCAATCGGTTCAGTAGTTACGGCGTGAAAGCGGAACAAACAAACAAACAAACAAACAAACAAACAAACTCACTTTCTGACTTATAATATTAGTAAGGATAATGGCAACTCCATGGATTCTAGAACCATGGCGAGCATCCAATAGTCCTAAGCCTACTCATAACTGTGATATACTACCCAATATTTAACAGCTTAATTCCAATGATCAAAACCCTGTTTTTCGCTTTTACTGCGTCGGATCACCACTTCACCGACACTTTACCGACACTTAGCCCTGTTCTTCGGATGAGAATAAAACCACTTTGACAATCGGTTGTATTCTGTTTTAATTAACGACACCCTACCACTTATACGACGTGTAACAAAAAAACGAATAAAGCAGAAAGGGGTTGAATGGCCCATTTTAAGGAGACAATTCACAATATTTGAAAATAGAAATAAAAAAGCCATTCAATCCTCTTATTGAGTTTGCAAACCTTTTTAAATATAAAATCGAAAATCCGTCAAAGAATATACTCTGTTAAATAATCAAAGGACGGACAGCGGATGCAATCGGATAACAAAAGCATAAGATGGATAAGACTTATTTACATTTTGAGCAATATTAATTTACAATTTTTTATTCTCCATTTCTTCCGTGGATGTCGTAAGAGGCGACTAAGGACATAGGTTAAGGTATATTTTAGGCGACAGGCTAGCAATCTGTCACTATTATACCTATTTCACCTGTTATCAAATCTAAAACTATGTTAGATGTGGCTGCGGAACGTGAAATAGTTATAATCATGGTTTTGTCTATGTCGCGTTTCGTATGCTCTGTCTACCCCGCAGCACTATGCTGAGTGTGGACTCTTTGACGCCATTCGACACAGCAATATTAATTGAAGCGCATATTTTGTAAAGTAATTCTATAGTATAGGTTTGGTACATTTTAGGCGACAGGCTAGCAACCTGTTGCTATTGTACCTGCCACCTCAAAACCTAAAAATATTATGCTAGAAGTGGCTACGAAACGTGAAATAGTCATCGTTTTGTCTATGTAGCGTTTTGTGTGCTCTGCCTACCCCGTTTGGGAATACAGGAGTGATTGTATGTAAGTATTTATTGTATGTATTTTATTAAAAATATATCAGAAATGACAAAATATCTACATATACTCCACGGAACAAAATGTGATTATTATGAAACTTCTTACATCGGTGATGTAGAGAGGTAATTTTTTCTATACATATAAGTGGATAGTAAACCATAAAAGGAATGGACTGAAAATATGTAATATAGAAAAAAAAAATGGTAATTTACTACAACAAAGTTCAACAAATAATGATGTTAAGTATTTTAATGTTTTGCAACCATGTTCTATTCTTTAAACCAATTGTAGTCATATCTATATTAAGTATATCGTTTGACATAACTTTGACGTATGTTGCATCCACTGTCCGCCTTTTATAAAACAATCTATGATAACTTCAGTTCCATAAGTGACAGCTAATTACAATTTACAGCAATTTACAATATTTTTCGCTTGAATAATTTTCATTTTTACCCGGTTTTTTATAACATTCTCGCTGGCAAGCTTAGTTTTAAGTTTCGATACATAGACTAAAACTAAGATTATCTATCATGCGTGCTTGTATAAAATCAATTTATCGCATGCATGACATAAATGTTAAAAATGTGGCTTCCGCCACTCCATTGAATTAGATCTGAAACTGGTGATCAATGGTACAGCGTCTTTAATGGCTTACATTTATTAGTCACTTTTCCTATTATTAAACTGGCCCAAAAAACGTGAGGTTGTGCGTTTAATTTAATAATGAAAAGTACTTTAATACAAACGAAAGTTTATTAAAAATAATTTACTTTTTTATGTTGCGCATTCGACAAGAAAACAACGTTGTGTTGAGGAAAATGTTAAGCGACTAAGTAATAAACAAATTAACGGTTTTTAGAGGCTGGCCCTTTAATAAAATGTTATCTTATATTTAAGGAACAAAGAAAGATAAAATGCTGTTAACCGCACCTTATAAAATATTCCTACTAGCTTTTTAACTTCAGATTTCTGTGTTTTTATTAAATTTTATCACCTATTAGGAAAGGATTTGGTAGGGCAAACCTTGGTAAATCCGTGATATGGAGTAATTCGGTGATAGTTGTTTATGGTCATACTAGCTTTTGCCCGCGGCTTCGCTCGCATTATGTTCGGAATGACACAGAAGAGATCTCAACAATTATTATTTGAATACGCTG
>BHDV01063531.1:13624-40894 GCA_005406045.1 Adoxophyes honmai
GACATTCGTATAAGTAAATGTAGCATTTTTCTATTTTTAAATCCTTAGTTTCGGCAGTTGATTTCTTAACTTTTTTCGATGTTGTATATTGTTTCATATCACGGACAGACAGACAGACATGACAAGTCTATAAGGGTTCCGTTTTTTTGCCATTTGGCTACGGAACCCTAGTGTTGATTATTAAATTGTGTTTTATTTCTGATTTAAAATTGTATCACTAAATAACCAAGCTCATGTCACATATTAACCTGAATATCACCAAATTACCTACTTTTCATGTGTGTTAATAAAAATGTCATTATATTAATTTGATAAATCATCAATATAATCATAAGTTCAGAAATGGTAGTCAATTTCATGACCTTTTAATAAGTAATACTTCAAAAATAATTGAATTGATAGATAATTTTATATTGTAAAAAAACCTAACTATCACCGATTAACCAAGGTTTGCCCTAGTTTTTTAAGCTTATGTGTTTGTCAGTAGTGCAAGAACACTTTGATGCAAAAAGGTGAAATGTGACATGCGAATTTTTATAAGAAAGTCAGTTGTCCGATTTAGCTTTTAAAGCTAAATTTGCTTATTTATAGGTGCTACGTCACCATTCATTATGCTAAAAAAATCGCTTATCTCAATTCACGTGGTAAAATAAATGGATCTACTCTTCGACATGTCTGTATACCGATACCGAGATGAGCTCGACATGTTTCGAGCCGATTCGTAACCCATCATCTGGAGCAACGCCCAACGGCGGCGCTCAATCCCCCGTCGTGGCGCGTAGCTACAGATGACAGGTCACGAATTGTCCCGAAACATGTCGACCTAATCTCGATACAAAGACGTGAGTAGATCCGTTTATTCCACTATGAGCGAGTCTCATGGTATATGCTTAAAAAAGGCAATTATTTACAGATTTATTGAACCAAAGAGAAACATTCCCAGCCAAAATGTTTATATCACGTTTCCGTCGTCTTTTACAGTTCAACTATGAGACCTATTTAGTAGTGGAACCACAGATTTATATCGAAATAGGTACCGCGAGTTCCTGCATTTGTATGAAAACCAAGTGTGCCACTTTTTCTCTACCTACTGTAACGTCTCATACCTATTATGAGCGCTTTGGTGATGGCAATTAACAGTCCGAATCAAACCGATTCAAAGGTGACGCCGCCTTATTCAAGTTATCCTGTCTCGGGCCAGTTAAACCTAATATATTATAAGTGGTAGAAAACTAAATGCAATCGCGTCAAAGGAAGAGCATTGCTCCTTCATTTTTAGCACACGAAGTATATATTATACACTTGAGTCATCTATTTTGATATAAGTCTGTGAATGGAACCTTATTTTCCTTGTAAACCAGCCATATGCGACACGACGCTTCATTGCGCGCAGGTGGTGCATAATTAATTGTACAATAAACGTATTGTTCCATATTATTGTACAATTAATTGTCATGCAATTAACGTAATGTAGCCCTTGTTAATTATGATCGTGCATGTTAGTTACGAGGCTGGGGATAAAAATGTTGTTTTAATGGAGTTTGAAGCGCTGTTGGCTTTTGGATGCCGGATTTACTGACTGTTATAAAATTGCTGTCAAAGGTAAAATAAACGAATTACGTACATACATACATACATATCCTCACGCCTGTATTCCCAAGAGGGGTAGGCAGAGCACATGAATTTGAAAATCCAGTGCCACATTTAGCGATTTCAGGGTAATCAGAAGGTTAAACGTGATATTGCAGTGACAGGTTGCTAGCTCATCGCCCACAATACACTAACCCGTTCCCAAAGTCGACTCTTACGACACCCACGGGAAGAAAGGGGGAGGTGCTATTCTAACCCGGCACCACACGGGCATAAACGAATTACCTATACAAATATAGACTGGACTTTACTGTAATAAGTATAGACATACATAAATCACCCCTATATTCCCAAATAGGGTAGGCAAAATACACGAAACGCTATATAGACCAAACCAAGAAGTACGTTTCGTGGTCAATTCCATCATAAGTATTTTCTTAGGTTTTAAACTAAGCTTAAGTAGTTCCTTATTCGCCTCCTAAGACAACCACGGAAGAAAGATAAGTGTTGTTATTTGTTGAATCATTTATGATTACCGAAAACCGGCTAAACGTGCAATGGGCGGTTTCATTTATAAAAAACTATCGCACATTTTTTTTAAAAAATATTTTATAACATTTACAAGTAAATTCAAGTCACTTCTTTCAGAATGCATGGTTAAATGTACCTAATGGTTTACCGTCGCTGCAGTTGACTGATTAAAATGTTAATTGAATGGTCTCGAACCGTACAGTACCTACCTGAATTCCGAACTAGGTTCTGCGGGTTCTGCCTTGTGAATCTCTTGGACGTATTAGCCGGTGGGGATTGAACTTAGAGACTAACTTTACCGCAGCAGTATGTCATAATTACTTACTGTTCCTGCTTTTAAATAAACAGATGAATGTACGTTGGTTGGGTTTGTTGGTCCGTTTACAAACCTTAAATTATGCTGGAAGTGGCTGCAAAGCGTGAAATAGTCATAATCATGGTTTTGTCTATGTCACTTTTGTGCAACATATTTTGAACCTAAAATCTAACGATCTGTGTCGACAATCGGTGTAGCGTTGGGAACTGTAGTGTTATTCTGTAACGTTACTAGCCTAACCCCTGGACGAGGTCGACGTAAAGCTGTCAAATTTTCTACACAATATGACATCTGTATTTGACACCTTCCACGTTCCAAATTAGTCCCAATCACAAAAACACAAGATTCATTCGATAAAGTGTTATAAATAAATAAATAAATATCACTGGACAATTCCTACACCAATCACCTAGTCCCAAAGTAGGCAATTTAATGCCTGTGTTATGGGTACTAAACAACGGATAAACTTACTTATATATAGATAAACATCCAAGACTCGAAAGCAAACATTCGTATTCATCATACAAACATCTGCCCCGACCGGGGATCGAACCCGGGACCTTAAACTTTACAGTCAGGTTCCCTCACCGCTGGGCTATCCGGCCGTCAAAATCAAAGTATGTAGTTTCTTCGCTGACCAAGTTCCTAAACCGCTACGTGACAGAATCAATAAACGACACAGATCAGGCACATTAGATTTTTTAACGGAAATACGAAACTATCGGGAAAATTTCAAGGTAGACGCTTTCCTTTTTTCTAGCGAGTTCATTAATTACCGACCGTATTTTTGTCGCTGTCCATTAGAGATACGTCGCTTCGCCATTACGGGGAGATTAATGACGTGGCCAGCAAAAACGTAACGTTATTTTAAACATTTTTACAGGCTCTTCCCTCAACTACAGCTTTATGATAGAAACTTCAGGGGTGACTAATTGAAGAGGCACATTAACATTCGTTCAGCGTTTGTGACACTAGCGACGACGTCGAACATAGAGATCGCCGCTCATCGGGAAAATTCGGAAATATTCGGCCGCCATCGAATCCTTCTTTTGTTTTTTGGCCAGATTTTATGCCACTTTGAAGGAGGATTTTGATTTATTGTTGTGTAAAAACTACAGCGTCTTACAATTTAATATTCTCTGTGTTTCTTAGTTGGTTATTCTTTCTGATGTCAAAAACTGTAAGCAATAATTAAAAACTGTGCTTGTAAACTGTGTTTCTTCATTCGTACAACACACAATCACCCCCGTGTTCCCAAATGGGCCAGGAAGAGCACACAAAACGTGACATAGACAAAACCATGATTATAATTATATCACGCTTCGCAGCCACTTCTAGCATAGTTTTAGGTTTGCAAAGATGGAAGAGGTAGAATAGTGACAGGTTGCTAGCCCGTCGCCTAAATCATACCTAAACCTATTTCCTTACTCGCCTCTTACGACATCCACGGAAGAAATGGTGACGTGTGTCCCGACACCACACGGACTTTATTTTCTTCAATTAGTGACTATCTAATACCTACATACACTTTCCGATAGCGAAAGCGAAAGGGCGCAAACAGTAAAACAGCGTTCCATCCACCTACGCCTTAAAAGCGAAGCATTGAGCCCTCGGCATTTTATAGAATCGTTACTCCGCGACGAATGGACTTACATAAATAAAACTATGAAAAATGAATGGCTCAATTCCTTTATCCCTATTTTTTCTCCCATTGGAGTCCAAATAACGTGCTCGTTTTCCATCCCGGCCCATAAATTTGGCGTCTCTCTGGCCCCACGACCCATTTGCAATTGAAAGCGTTCTTTATAACAGGATATGTCCGGTCGCACTTTTACGACCGAGTGTACATGCGAGCTCGTGACCCGCTGCTCGCGCCTGTACCGATACAGCGGGATGTTGACTCGCTGCTTTATTTTATTATCTCTGTAATCTCTTTGTCGGAGAACTATCTGAATCTTCACATTTTTACTGCCGCTGCTAAGTCTTGGACGGGACGTGTAAACTGACTTTATTTTATTCAGTGTATGTTCGAATAAAACTCCGACTACAGCACGAAACACTGGTACTGCATATTGTATCTACCGTTTTTTATAATCATGACGAATATTCTTCCGTGGTTATCGTAAAAGCCGTTCGAGAAAACAGGTTATCCCAGGTGTAGTATCTGGGAAATGTATCCCGGACGTCCGATAGCCGGGTACCACTTTAAATACACTTGGCTCGCCAACACACCATTACAGCCTAAAGCAGTCGAATGTCAACTGATTGTGAGTCATCTCAACCGTTGTGATCAGACCCCATTAAAAAAAAACCGTGGTGACGTATACGCTCAAGACAATGACAGCAACACTACACCAGGGTGTCCCTATTTTTTCGGGTGACAAGCCAGCTGTCACTATCGTACCTCTTTTATCTGACTCTAAACTTAAATTGTGCCAAACGTGGCTAAAAACGTGAAAAAGTTATGGTTTTGTCCGCGTAACATTACATTACCCAGATGTTTATGAATGTAATTGTACGAATATTACATTGAACTGTCACCTGGAGCTATCATTTTCAAATATGGAACGTCCGCCCTATTTTTAAAATAAAATTGTGAAGCGGCCAGCTGCAATTTATTTTGTGCTGTTCCTAATTTAAGTTCAACATAATTTAACAAAATAAATAATGTATCGACATAATATTCCTGTACACTCGCTAGCATACTCGTGTAGAGGAACATCCATTTTCCATTTGCACTTTATGCAACTCCTATTTTTACTTCATTATCTGCATGGCAACACCTATGCGTCAAATAAGTAAATAGGTAACCTTACATAATTGTGATGTTTCTAGTTACGTATAGTTTATTTCGCGCGCGGCTCTACTTGCATTTTGCCGTTCTACAGCAGGTAGTGTAATGTAGTTAGAAAGAAAAGTTCCTACACATCACTCCTATATTCTCAAATATGGCATGCAGAGCACACTAAAATATACGTAGAAAACAGCCAAGACTTTTTTTCACGTATCCCAACAACTTTTAGCCGATATTTATTTAGGCTTAAAATAGATGAAAAATATAAGTGACAGGTTGCTAGCTATTTTTAAGACAGGATAATTTTAATGAACACCGTACCTAACCCACAAACACCAAGCCTTCGCGAAACTGATACTCACTTTCCACCCACACGCCAACTACAGCTCATTACCATAACACACGCTCGCTCTTAGCGCTAATCAGCTATTAATGTACCATTAGCAAACCTTTAAGCGTAGGTGATTGAATGCTTCAACTAAATTATTAACTATAGCCTCGCAAGCCTGTAATGGACACAAGTTAGTCAATTAATCCCCAGGGCTCCTGAGGTTCCTAATTGACACAGGAAAAGCGACACCTCCAACTCCAACTTTAATTGATTACTTTAGTAAGGTAAACGGAAACGATTCTGTACTAATGAAATATCTCAAAGATCTAATTACACGGCCAACTGCGCAAAGATCCGCGGCTGTTTATAGAGTAAATTGCATTAATTGAATTTAAGATTGGCGCCATGAAACATTCGAATGGATTCGCGAGGGATCTATATCTCAGATCCCTAATGTTTTTTAACCTATTTTTATATTCCCTAACGACTTATGTCATAATGATCATTTGCACACTCATAATGCTATATTTCTAGTTTTCCTAAAAAAATATATTTCAGGAACGATTGTTTTTACGCTCCGCTCGCTTCGCTCGCTATTTATGATCATGAAACAAACCTAACCTAACCTACTTAATTTCTAGCCTACCTAATTGATAGCCTACCTGACTATTTTTGAATTATGGCAAATGGTTCTTATGGCAATTGATCGTTAGGGCTAATGCCCATAAGGACAAAACAGTTAGGGCAAATGATTTTAGGACAAACGATGTTAGGGATCTCGGGAGCCTTCGCGAGCCAGAAGACGGATTTGTCTTGGTAAAATGTTGAAAACAAACTAAGTTACATACATACATACATATCGTCACGCCTCTTTCCCACAGGGGTAGGCAGAGACTACTTTGTTCCACTCGCTACGATCCTGACATACCTCTTTTGCTTCATCCACATTCATCAATCTCCTCATACATGCTCGTCGGTTTCGGGTACTCTTGACCTGACCTGTTTCTAAAACGTCCGCGATTTGGTCACGGAACGTCCGTCTAGGTCTTCCCCTCCCACTGCACCCATCCACATTACTACAGTACTACCGTGATATGGCACTATCATAACAATCACTGTCGACATGTTTTGGGCTAGCCTTTCGTCGGAGCCACGGCGGCTGTAGGCTTAGCACGAAAGCACACTTTAGTCGCGTGCCGCGCGGGATAGTCTACCCGTCACTTTCTGAAGTCTCTAGTTAGACAGTGACAGGTATAGCCTATGTCGCGCGTATCTCTACTCGCGCCCTGTCGTGCTAAGGGGACTGATGCCAAACGCGCACAGCGCGCCACCGCTCTGCCGTATCGTGCCGTGACGTGCACCGATACAAGTTTTGTCGAGCACGAGACACTCACACACAATCACCCCTGTATTCCCTAATGGGGTAGAAAAACACCAAAAGAAACGATACGGTTTTAACATATCTTTTAGGTACCCAGTTAGAAAAACAACGTAACATACTGACAATTTCAGTCTTTTATTGTATTGTATTGTATTGTAAAGGCGGATGAGAAAAGTTATTGCTACAATCAATTAGCAGATATTTTTCTTTTTGTAGTCTTTTTGCTGCAAACTTTTGCGAAGCACATCGGACAGACTAGAGATTGCAATTTCGAATGTGCACCTTAGTCTCTCTGATAAAACCGATCGGAATTTCCAAATAACTACATTGGTTTAAACCTTTTATCGTTGCTCGGCAGCGCCATCCGACGCAAATACGACACTCGCCCACATCGGCTTACAGAAATACTGTTACACCGAAGAGATACTATGACATTTATGGCGATTCTGCATAAAGCACCGCTCGTGAATACCGTTGCGATTCTATTTTTTCATTTTTCGCCTCATCTGTGCTTGGAGCGTTTACGGGTATAGCTGGCCATGATTTGACGAATTCGAGTTTTCTAGTTTATTTAAAATTGAGGAACATTTTTAATCCTTCTTTGCGTAGAAGTCTTAAAGTATTCGTAATTAAAACAAACCAAATTACGAAATTTCGTTTTTGCTACATGCATGTTCATTGAAATCATGCCATAGGGTTGTCACTATCGTAGTGGCAAATTAGTTGTACAGTAAAGTTGTAGGTAGGGAATGGATTTAGATATTAGTTCGTCGAATATAGCACGAACAAAACGTAGACATTGTCATTTGAATAATTATCATGGGATAATATAAAAGGTAGGAAACAATGAACATTATTTGCCAACAATGTTACATGTTGCAGAAATAATTTAACAACAACGCATTTAATTAAAATTTACGTGTACTTACAACATGTTGTGTTTTGAAACTGTAAATTAATTTACAATACGATTATCATTAAACAATTACTGTAATTATGTTTATGTGCGATATCAAATTTGATATTTATCACGAGCTATTCGGTGAAGGAAAACATCGTGAGGAAACCTACACACAGCGACGAAGTAATTCAACGTTGTGTGTGAAGTTCCCAATCCGCACTGGGCCCGCGTGGGAACTATCGTCCAAGCCCTCTCATACTGAGAGGAGGCCTGTGCCCTGCAGTGGGACGTATATAGGCTGATGATGACGATGATGATGAATTATTGGGGTTGATAGAGCACACGAAACGTGACCTAGACAAAATCATGATTATGACTATTTCACGCTTCGCAACCACTTTTAGCATAATTTTAGTTCTGAAAACAGATGAAAGAGTCAACTCGTTACCACGGTCACTATAACGTGGCCGAAACGTCGAGTAAAATACCGTGATTAAGTCCCGCTTATACATAAATACAGATGAATGAGGGACTATAATAGTGACAGTTTGCTAGCCTGTCGCCTAAAGCATACCTAAACCTATTTCCCTAGTCACCTTTTGCGACATCCACGGCGGAAATGGAAAAGTGTTGTTCTATCCCCACACCGCACAAAAAGGAACTAAAATTAATACTTAATAAAGCGCGTTTGGCAGCAACTATAGTGCCTTGTACGGCTGAACCAATTGGTTTCTGACCCACCGCAGAACATTGTCACAATTTATTTACTTACCTAATAAAATCTGTGGTAGATTAGTAATCTATTGGTTAGAAGGTACATAAACAAAGCATACCCATCTTGCCCAACCTGATCTTAAACGTACCATTCAAAAACTAGACAAAAATATACTAGGTAGGATCATAATTATGTATACCGTATTCTCACGTAATTATAAATTCAAATGTTAGGAAAAACATTCTAATGCGCTTTATTCATTAGAGTTGAGGTGCTGTTCATTTTAATGAAGGTTATTTGAATTAAGCTTGCATTCTAATTTGGCGCATTGGCGTGAATTATTTTATTCAGCACGGCCGGGGTCGGCTTGTTATCGGACGTACTGCAACCGCAGCGGCTGTCTGATTCTGCTGCAAGTCTGGATGGAATATCATTTCAACGAGTATTTTAGAGCAATCCCCTCATATATTTTAATCCTAAATGAGCATTTTGTGCGATGGGTATAACAGGGAAGACGGGGTTGAAGATATATTGTTTAATTAATCCGTCGTTTAGATTATCCTGACTTAATATTATAAGTCAGAAAGTGAATTTGTTTGTTTGTTTGTTTGTTTGTTTGTTCCGCTTTCTCGCCGTAACTACTGAACCGATTGCTTTGAAATTTTGCAGACGTAAAGATAGAAGTCCGGATTAAATAATAGGCTACTTTTTATCCAGGGAAAACTAAAATATAGTTTGCTTGATAGATCGATATCGATCGATGATAGATCGATATCGATCGATGACCTATCGATAGATGATAGATCGATGGCGCTGTGTGTCGTTTGAAACGAGAAATTTTCTTATAGTTGTGCTTTATACCGCAATATAACCGAGTTCCACGCGGGCGAAGCCGCGAGCGGAAAGCTAGTAGAAAATAAGGGGCACGTGTTTTTGGTTAATCAAATAATGTAAACGTCCCTGCGCTCGACACTGACCCAATATTTGGCACTTGCAACCTTATATCATAGTAAAACACGTGACAGATTTGTGTCATCTACTGGGCGTTGAGGCGTTGAGCATTGGTACGTTTACCGTAATTCGAAATCGACAATAATGTAGATTTTATTAAACCTCGAGAGTAAAGGCTTGCGACGTCACGTCGTGGTAACAACGTAGTGATATTATTATCGCTCCAAACTTCGATGCTCTGTATCGTCATCATTTTATGTAGGTATGTTAAGTAAAACCCCGTGTGGTGCCGGGTTAGAATAGCACTTCCCCTTTTCTTCCCGTGGGTGTCGTAAGAGTCGACTCTGGGAAAGGGTTAGTGTATTGTGGGCGATGGGCTAGCAACCTGTCACTACAATATCACGTTTTACCATATCTGATTACCCTGAAATTGCTAAACGTGGCACTGGATTTTTGAATACATGTGCTCTGCCTACCCCTCTTGGGAATAAAGCGTGAGAATATGTATGTATGTATGTATGTTAAGTAAAAGACAAAGTTGACGGTCTCTCGACAATTTCACGACGGTCTCTTGACGGTCGTGTGACGGTCTCTCGACGATCTTTTGACGGTCTTTTGATGGTCTTTCGACGAACTCTAGACGGTCTCGACGGATAATAAATCTTTCGCTACCATGTTTGGGCCATAGCTTCCCAATCTCTTCGTTCTTTTATAAAATCAAAAAGCAATATCCGAATGCAACGCTACTAATTATTGGAGTTTGCGGTCGTGTCCAGTCACAGCCAGGCCAGAATTGCCGCACAATTCTGCACAAATTCGAGCAATTTTCATCATTCCCTATTTATTGAATTCTGCGTTACACTTACATACCGTCTAATAACTTTATTTATAGCACATTGTACGAAATTTTCAAGCATTGATGGATCACTAATTTCACCAGCTAATTTAATTCATGTTTACTTTATCAGATTTATACATGCATACTTATAACACCGTTGACAGCCGGACAGACATTGACGGCCGGATAGCCCAGCGGTTAGAGAACCTGACTGTGAAGCTTGAGGTCCCGGGTTCGATTCTCGGTCGAGGAAGATGTTTGTATGAAGAATACGAATGTTTGCTTTCGAGTCTTGGATGTTTATCTATATAAGTAAGTTTATCCGTTGTCTAGTACCCATAACACAGGCATTAAATTGCCTACTTTGGGACTAGGTGATTGGTGTAAAAATTGTCCAGAGATATTTATTTATACTTATAACACCCCTGTATTTCCAAATGGGGTGGGCAGAGCACACGAAATACTACCTATACGTGAAACTAATAAAACGTACGGGCTTTTTGCATTATATACAAACCTACATACATGAACTTGTATTCTCAAAAGGGACAGGCGGGGCACAGGAAACAATTCTGAGTACACAGCCAAAACCATGTTTCACGTTTCGAAGCCACTCCTGGCATACTTTTAAGTCTTTAAGTTTAGAGATTTTACAATGACAAGTATCTAGCCTGTCGTCTAAAATGTATCTTAATCAATAGGTTACCTTAGTCGTCTGTTACGAAATGGAGAGCGTTTGCATTCTTGGTTAAAAATGCATTTCATTTAACTGACACGTAATTTTAATCACTAAAGCATCTCTTTGCATCCGAATCGCGTCTCGTCAGGCATCATCTGTTCACCCAAGAGTGCCCTTAAATTATTAACGAACGAACAAAAACTTTACTCTCTCTACGTGACCCAGATGTCACATTTTTGCAACGCACATAAAAATATGTAAAACAGCACTGCATTCCGAAAGGATCGACCCTTCTTTGTCGACCTTGGCAAAGCTTTAGACAAATCAAGCATGACTAAAGCCGGCCGCACACCAGGCATACAATTATTCCTCCACAATTGTAGCGCCACATTTGAAATGCGACACAAAAAAAACGATCTTGAATTATTGTAGCGCGGATGACGTCTCGCCACAAAGTGCGCCAGCTACAAATGTTTCCTCGGTGTGCGTGCTCACTAGGAATATATGGCGTTAAATGTGTCGCATTTCAAATGTGGCGCTACAATGGTGGAAAAACAATTGTATGCCTGGTGTGCGGCCTAAGTGCGAAAGTGCTTCAATAGCAGGTCCGATTCATGACCCATCATTGGGAAAAACACGCCATGTCAGCGGATAGAGTACTGGGCGCCACCGCTCTTTCAGCGCAACTGTAACACAACTGACAGCAGTTCACAACTACTCACATTTTCATCTTCATATTCGCTATTGTCAAACGTCGGGTAGCACACATACATACATACATACATATTCTCACGCCTGTATTCCCATGAGGGGTAGGCAGAGCACATGGACTCAAAAATCCAGCGGCACGTCTAGCTAATTCAGGGTAACCAGATGGTAAAACGTGATATTGCAGTGACAGGTTGCTAGCCCATCGCCCACAATACACTAACCCAGGAAAGCCCAGAGTCGACTCTTACGACACCCACGGGAAGAAATGGAGAGGTGTTATTCTATCCCGACACCACACGGAATCGGGTCGTGTTTATAATAGCGTGAATAGTTAATTACTTCCTTTGCTGTCAATGTTCGAGCCATAACGCCTTGTTGGTTCGTGGTTCGGACATCGATGGATGTGTTTAACATCTACGCAACACCCACACGTGATGCTGATTACGCCTATACCTATAGGATGGATGTTCTAGGAATTTTAAACCATCGCGTTGAACAACAAATTGCACGACTCCTTATTGTATCTATAAAAGTCTTCCGCTTTTAAAGTCGTTTTTGACACAGGAAAGAACTACCAAAGGTGTATTCAGCTAAAAGAGAATAAAATTTAGTCTTAGAATAAGACAGTTAGTCGCTTTTTTTTTCATAAGAAGAAAGTGGATAAACCTGTCTAATTCCAGACAAAATGTTCACTTTTGGTTAAATCGGCCCTAAGTGTAAAACACGTTTGTGTATAGTCGACTTTATACCAGTGATTTTTACTTATCTATGAAACAGCTGCTAAGTTAGAACAAAATAAAAATACTCGTCTCTTTTCTGCAGATAGTGGCGTCCTTGCTTACGTAAGTTAAACTTACACGTGTAGGACAGCCTAAAGATTCAATTTACATTTCATAGACCCAAACCCAGCCAGCTATTTTTGGTATAATTATAATGAAGGAAATCGGCTGTTAGTCGATACATGCTAAGATTCAACCGCCGCAAAATGAAAATACCTCAATCACGACTCTCACAAAAAACGATGCAATGTGATGCGGAGAAACTAACAATGCAAATTGCTGCGATATGATGCTTTTAAAAATAAACGCATCGAATTCGCTTCGTTAGTACCATCGAACCAATTGATTCGTGACCCACCATAGAACCTATTCACAGTGAACGTCATAGTGACATTGCATTGCTTGACAAAGAAAATGTTTATGACGTTTGTTGTGACAACGTTCTACGGTGGGTATGGAACCAGTTGGTTCGATAGTACTTGAGATGCGGTGAACGCATTGTGGTTTCGTTTGAGAGCCTTTTATCAAAACAGAAGTTGTTAGATAGGTTCCAAGACGTAACCGAACTGATACCTCCTGTCTTTTATCCTTACTAATATTATAAGTCAGAAAGTGAGTTTGTGTGTTTGTTTGTTCCGCTTTCACGCCGTAACTACTGTACCGATTGCTTTAAAATTTTGCAAACATAAAGATAGAAGTCCGGATTAAATAATAGGGTACTTTTTATCCCGGAAAAAAATGATGTTCCTGAGGGAAAACAAAAATATAGTTAGTTATAAAAATATAGATCGATATCGATCGATAGATGATAGATCGATGGCGCTGTGTGTCGTTTGAAACGAGAAGTTTTCTTATAATTGTGCTTTATACCGCTATATAACCGAGTTCCACGCGGGCGAAGCCGCGGGCGGAAAGCTAATACTCTATAAAATACACACACATAATTTCCAAAAAAGGGAGGCAGAGCAAATGAAACGCCACATAGGCATAACCATAACTATGTCACGTTCCTAGCATATTCTTTAGGCTTCAAGTAGATTGATATAGGTAACAGTGACACGTTGCTAGTCTGTCGCCTAAAACCTTAACCTATCTCCTCAGCTACCTCTTACGACATCAACGCAGAAAACATACAGGTCTTCGAACCCCACCACCGATAAAAAAACGTGGATTTAACGCCCTTTTCATCGAATAATCTACTAATTGCCGTCCGATACTTGCGGCAGACGTAATCCTTACCGCATACATATAATTGCAGAACTAGTCGGACATGCAGCTCGTTAGGCCAGACAGATCGCCGACTTCGCTGTCCAATTAAGTCCCGGATTTACTTTCCCATTTATCCACTAATTTATTATCATTCCGGAGTGAATATTTAGAAGTCACTCCTGGAGATTAAAGCGAATAAAACATTAGCAGGCATCGGGAAACCGGCGCTGAGAGAGTTATTTGATGGCTGTTGATGTACACGAAGGTACATAGCTATGTAGAGGTATTACTCGTAATATTGTTACTTTACTGTGGAATACGGATGAATCATTTCCGAAAGTGAGGTGTTTTCACTGGGGTTTTTCTGGAAACTTCTTTCAAATTCGAATGGGTTAAAGAAGTTAGCAATTAACACGCTGTTTGTGAAAGTTTCAAGAAAAAAAGAAACAAAAACCTCTGTAATGATGTGTGGCAAAAAAAAATGACAATTGTTATTATACACTTCACAAGAACTTCACTTAATCGTTTCTTAATATATTTCTTTATGTTGTTTTTATTCAACATAAGACTTGAAATTTAGTGCGAACGAGTGAAAATTAACGTCCATTTTGTTTGAACTCCAGACACTTCAGAGTACGAAAACAACAATAGGCACTAATTAATTAATTATAACAATAAATAGTTTTAACCGCAAAATAACCAATCATCTAATTTGTAAAATAACTCAATAGTACACACATGTAATGAGATCTCGCTTACTTTTCGAATGACTAATTGAGGTGCAATATCGTGATTAACGAAACAAAAGTGCTTGATTCTTGCAACGGACGAGCCGGCACTGAAACCGTTGTATCAAGTGAACTTTGGTGTGAAAACGTGCAAAGTTGTAAAGGCGGTAAAAACTCGTTACGCCAAATCGGCCACTAAAACTCGCGAAGCGAAAATTCTATCCAACTTCAATTTACTTTTATTGTTCTTACTCTTCCTATTCTTCGACGCAAAAGTTTTTTTTCCTACGCTTTACAGACCATTCAAACACATTTTTTATACCAATCTTAACAAACGCAACGTTAAAATTTCACGTTTGAGTTTTCCTTGTTTTACTGTATCAAAGGAAATGGAGAGAATCTCGTTCCGACGTTATTGTAAATAATCTTTATTTGAACTTTTCTTTTTATGCAAATTTTCCTGCTAAATTTCATTATTGTATGGTGAAGTCCTCAGCTTTGATATTACTGTGACAACGTTTACTTACTAATCTGAGAATCGGACTTTTCTACCTCTTATCCTTCAAAGTATGAATTTAATTTCATTAAGCTTTCTTCAGCGTTAAACAAAGAGGCAGCCTAGAGCTATTCGCCGGTTTAATATTGTGTCAAAAATAATAATATACGTCCATTAGATAAGTCACGTCCCGACCGCGCCTCTACCTACATGTCACTAAATCAGACTACATTTATGACAGTCACTGCTATTAGGTCTTTCCATGAAAAGTAAAAATGAACAAACTCCACAAACGTTAAGGGGCTGAACACACCTAATACATACATACAATCACGAATTCCCAAATAAGGTAGGCTACATAGACAAAAGCTTCTGACATTTTTTTTTGGATTTTGAGTTGGCAGATATAACAGTGACAGGTTGCTAGACTCTCGGCTACTACACCTTAACCTTAGTCGCCTTACAATATCCACACAAGAAACAGAGAGGTTTTATTCTAAACCACACACAAACAATCCCTAGCTATCAACGGTTCGGGTCTAGCATTTTAGACTCAGCGGAATGTATTCGGCTGTGCTATTTGCACCACACTGCGTGCATTAGGCTCGCGAAACCAATTTCGAGTCGGCATGGGAGCAATATCATCCTCTTTGAGCTCAAATCTGTGCCTCGATCTAATCAATCAAGCCACGTCCGCGTTATGTAAATTCATTCATTTTCCGCTATTCTGTTTCCGCGAAGGGATATTTGGATTAGGACACAAAGCACGAAACGATATTAGAACAGAACAATGGGTTTTGCGACGCCCGTACCGTTTGCGACTTTGATTATTTTGGAAAAATATGGCGCGGGAGCCATGAGATGGAGAATAAAATTAACATTATCTTTATAGAATCTAATTATTTTTCGTAGTTTTTGGCACTGACCGAAAAGGAGTTATAAAAAAAATCTTTTTGAATTCATGTGCTCTGCCTACCCCTCTTGGGAATACAGGCGTGAGAATATGTATGTATGTATGTAAAAAAAATCTTTTGACAAAATCGGATATGTATGAAAATGTGATTCATGCAAGAAAGCTTTGTAACGACGCCCTTTAATTAACTTTTTTTTACTTTCATGCCGTTTGAAGATGGTATTAGAATAACACCTCTCCGTTTCTTCTGTGCATATCGTAAGATAGTAGACAGGCTAGCAACCTGTCACTGTTGTACATCTTAACCTAAAACCTATAAAATCTGCTACAAGTAGCTACAAACCGTGAAATAGTCATGGTTTTGATTATGTAGCTTTTTGTGTGCTCTGCCTACCCCATTTGGAAATACAGATGTGACGTATCTATGTCTGTTTGTCATTTCCAAATCGTAGTACCTATTCGAACAGCGCGCAAACGAAGTTGCAGGCAAAGAAATAACAACAAAATCAAGTGCCATCCAACCTTAAAATAGCGAAGAAATGAAAACAACAAAAACCAAGTAATTTCCCCCATACAAAGTTGGTTTAAAAGGCAGCTTGACCTTTTTAACGGCGAGACGTTCGAACAAACTCGTGACCTAGGACGTTAATAAATTACTGTAACTAACACACTTCTCTGATTACCGGTTGCGACGCAAATCCTAATTTTATTTAACAACTATTTGATATTCCGACAGAGTTTTCGAATTATGTTCGTGCTGGGAAAATATAAATCATTCCTTATTGATCTACTGACATCGATTGTACATTAAGCATGCTTTTAATAATCGACTAATAGTGTTCTCGCGTGCCACAACTCCGGGCATGTTGACTTTGTGTTACGCGTCACGTTTAGTCGACTAATTTGGAACACATTGTTACTAATACGGTTTAAACATGTGACGTGGAATGCCAACAACCAACCCTTACATTTTTTAATACATCACGCCCGTATCTAACTCAGAGTAAACAGACTATACAGACAAAACCAAAACTGTTTCGCGATTCGTGGATACTTCTAGCATAATTTTAAAGTTTTAAGTTAAGAGGTACAATAGTGACAGGTTGCTAGCCTGCCGCCTAAAATATACCTTAACCTATTTTCTTAGTTGCTTTTTAGGGTTCCGTACCCAAAGGGTAAAAACGGGACCCTATTACTGAGACTTCGCTGTCTGTCCGTCCGTCTGTCTGTCCGTCTGTCTGTCACCAGGCTGTATCTCACGAACCGTAAGAGCTAGAGAGTTGAAGTTTTCACAGATGATGTATTTCTGTTGCCGCTATAACAACAAATACTAAAATTAAAATAATTATAATAATTAAGGGGGGCTTCCATACAAAAAACGTGTTTTTTTTTGCTCTTTTGGATCTATTTAAATAACTGTAACAGGTAAATACTTGAAATGCTCACAGAATATTTAATTAATTATTTACTTTAAAAGGAAATAATTAAAATAAAATAAAATTAGTATTTAAGGGGGGCTCCCATACAAAAACCATTTTTTTTGCTGTTTTAGGTCTATTTAAATAATTGTAACAGTTAAATACTTGAAATGCTCACAGAATGTTTAATTAAATATCTACTTTAAAAATAAATAATTTAATAAAAATAAAATTAGTATTTAAGGGGGGCTCCCATACAAAAATTCTGATTTTTTGCAGTTTTGGTACGGAACCCTTCGTGCGCGAGTCCGACTCGCACTTGGCCGGTTTATTTACTCAGTTAAATAGTAAATTCAAACATGCAGTCATGGTCACAAACAAAACTATGAGTGTTTAACATTTTTTCAAGCAAATTTTTAGGTTTTTAAAACAGACTAAAGAGATAAAATCGTGACGTCTTTCTAGCTTTTTGCCTGTAGCAGTGTAGCATACCTAAACGTATTCCCTTAGTTGATTCTTATGACAACCAAAAAAAATGGACAGGCGTAATTTTTAACGCGACACCACATGGGTATATCCCTCTTTTATGTATTTAGAGTTCCGTACCTGAAAAGGAAAAATAGCCCTTGTAGAGAGCACTTCGTCGTTTGTCTGTTGTTTGTGAAGACCGTTTTCCTAAGGAACGCAGGGAAATATTACATTAACTTTATAGAAGTTTGCGAAAAATTCAAATCTCTAATCCATTCAAATGAAAACATTTCCATAGGAGATCCATTTGCACAGAAACCTACTGATTGGTTCCCAATGACCTGTCATGGTTTAGTTTACACGACACCTCTTTGGGGTATACAAACGTGGGGGTACATACGTATGTATGACTTCATTTCGGCCCCCAATATTTCATGTACACCATCACTTCAGATATGTATTCCTTCTTTAACGCTGTTACGGACGAGCACACCAATCACAAAAAGCATTCGCACTCAACTCACGTTCCGCAGCCAGCGCTGCACCTAAAGGGAATAAAAATATAATGCAATGCAACCGACGACGATTTGCAGCTCTGTCAGAATAGATGCATGCTCGGGTAGCGAACGATAAAGAATTCAGGTGTGTTTAGGTTGCTGTCTACCAAATGAGCGGGCTTGGAATCACGACTCTGAAGGTTTACAACGTACATACATAGATGATATAATTATGCCTATGTTCTCAGATGGGATAGGGAAAGCACACCATGACTGCTTCTCGTTTTGTAGCCCATTACTAGCATAGGTTTAAAAACTGATGAAAGGGGTATTACAGTGACAGGTAGTATACCTGTCGCCCGAAGCGTACCAAAACTTATTTTTTAGTCGCTTCTTGCGACATCTATGGTAGAAATTAAGAAAAAAGTTATTTTTATAAAAAAATACTTAACTTTTCTGGTGATTTTCATTTGATCTACCCGCGCGGGACTTGCGTAGAATCTAGAACCCTTTCATCTTATGAAGAGGCCTGTGGTTAATAATGGAACGTATATAAGATGTGTGGTTGATATGGATGAACTTTGTTTCCTTGCTGATTAAAAAATGTACAAACAGTGCCCCAGTAACTCCTTCATTAAAACTCTTTTTTCCCGATACAAAGGAATTGCAACCAGGCGCATAACGCAATCGGTTAGCATTTGCTATTTGCTCATTCTATTGTAACAACCCGTGGAAGTGAAGAGTAATAGTGCTTGAACCAATATTGTTCGAATAACAAACGCAAAACTGGATCCTCGCGAAGATATTGAATTGTACACACACACACATCCTCACGCCCGTATTCCCAAGAGGGGTAGGCAGAGCACATGAATTCAAAAATCCAGTGCCACGTTTAACAATTTCAGGGTAATCAGATGGTAAAACGTGATATTGTAGTGACAGGTTGCTAGCCCATCGCCCACAATACACTAACACTTTCCCAGAGTTGCCTCTTACGACACCTAAGGGAAGAAAGGGGGAGGTGCTATTCTAACCCGGCACCACACGGGCGAATTGTAAACAACTGAAACAACGCAACAGTAGGAACGAATTAAAATTGCAATAGAAATTTATGCATTAGTCTGCTCAAAATCAAAAGTACTGTTGATGTTAAGATTCGACCAAACCAGGATAAAATTTAACTTTGTGCTCGCGAGTAAAATAATTTTTCACGTGGAAAAAGCGAGTAGTCTCTCGCACTACTCGTAGCATTTCATTTTACTAAGTCTAGTCCAAGACTGAATTATGTTCTAGTTTGGTGGAGTCGTAATCAAAAAGTAATTTGTATCTGTTTTATAAGGTGCTAACAAATTAGTCACGGATATTTTTACAGCTGATAGTCCTCGATTTTAGGAGTACATTTAAGTATGAAACATCATAGGTTTTCTTGTGTTTTTTTGGAGAAAACTAGGAAACAAATTTGTCACATTAAAACACCCTGTTAATAAGATAATTAAATGAGACCTCTTTAGACATTCTAGAACCTCTTTAAACAATTAACCTACAGTCTTCCCGCCGAGTCAAAATGACATTTACGAAAAAAAACTTTTGACGTGACATGCTAGAGTTGCCAGATGTCCCGATTTCCGCGGGACATCCCAATTTTCAGGAGTCATAAAATGAAAAATCAGTATCATTCAAAATAATGCGTACTAATAATTCAAAATAGCACGTATTACATCATTAGCGCTAAAGGTATTGAATTTAAATTTAAAGGTTTGTTTCAATTCAGGAATAACATTTGCACTCGATGCAACTACTCCTAGCGCCATCTACTCATAGAAATTTGTGTTTTTTGTTTGTCCGGATCTACAACCTTAAATCCCAATTTATTTTACCATATGTACCGATTTAAACAAATCGTACCTAGCAACACTAGACATGACAGACAGTGTTAACATCTGGACAGGTGCATAATAGGGTGATTATTTTAAAGAATTATTGTGAATTCTTTTTTTTGTTCGGTAAATTAAAACAATAAAATTATATACAAAGGTTCCTTAATTACAGTTAAAAGTTAATTATTTTAATGTAATCTATTAGCTTTTAAATATTTAAAATTTAATTTTATTTATAGCTCTTAAAATATCCGTGACTAATTTGTTAGCACCTTATATATTACCGTCAAATGCTGTATGAAATTGTTGTAAAATATAGCAAAATAACAAGTCGTATTATGTTATTGTTGTGAGATTTTTTATTGGAGTGACTTGACAACGTGTTTTACGTACACAAACAAATATGAAATTTACATACATACAAACACGCTTGTGTTCCCAAATGGGGTAGGCAGAGCACACGAAACATGACATAGACAAAACCATGATTATAAACCTATTTCCTTAGTCGCCTGTTACGACATCCACGGAAGAAATGGAGAGGTGTTCTATCCCGACACCACACGGCAAATTAAAACGTTCGAAATTGACATTGTAATATGAAATTAAAATATTCAAAATTGACATTGAAATCGTACTAAAAAGTATCATTACAACACCCTCCCCTCAATAAAAATAAACTAAACACACACTACTTAAATATTTAAATTAATTACGTAGAATAATAAACATCATTATTATAAACAACTTAAAAACTAAGTACTAGTTAAGCCCATGCCTAAAACACATCTCAAGTGACCTACGCGCCTAAAGGGCTTTGTTAAAACTTCAGCTGCCATTTGATCTGACTGTTGATACCTAACTTCTATGATACCATGTTTTTTTTTCTAATAAAGTGAAATTTGGTATCAATATGTTTTGTCCAATTGTGGTGGATCGGATTTAGCGCGATTTTCTGCGCACTCTGGCCAGCGTTAAAGAGAACAACCTTATCAGCCTTACCAGTAACATCAGACACTAACCTCCGAAGAAAATTTGCTTCCTTAGCAGCGCTAGCTAATGCCATGTACTCAGCTTCAGTTGAAGATAACGCTACCGTGGGTTCCTTCTTGCATTCCCAACTAATGGGTCCGCCTGCAAGCGCGAAGTAAAACCCAGTTTACAATCGCCTGTCAAACGTGGAATTAGCCCAATCTGCGTCTGTATAACCACACAAATAGGCACCCGTCTTGCTGTCAGAAATGCAGTAATCAATAGTACCATTTAGATACTGTAAAATCCTTTTAGCGGGCCAACCAATGTTATGTTATTGTTATAAGAACTTTTATTGAAGTGACTTGACAACGTGTTCTACGTACACAAACAAATATGAATGTACGTACCCTTTTTGAAATTCCCCCAATCGACAATATCGAGGACCGCGACTGGCACATATGTGTCATGTCTGCTCAATCAGTCAATGTTTATGTTATTCCTTAAATTTCGTTTGCCATTTCGCCATCACAAAAAGCGCCCACTAAAATTTTGACTTAATTTTGAAAGCATCAAAACATTTCATGGCTCTGAAAACAAAATCATATCAAACGGGCTTAAAGAATGTCCAAATAAATCATATTTAAACAAGTAGCTCGTCCATTTCCAGAAGTCCCTGTAAAAAAAGTATTAAAACGAAATGAAAGGGAACAAAAGGAGGCTCATATTGTTCAAGATTCGTAAATATGCAAAGTGTTCGAGCAAAACTAATCTGTTTTTCTTGGGATGAAATTAAAAAGTATGACAAGAGATACAAATTGCCTCGCCCTCAATTTGCTATTCTTTTCTCGATTGTAGCATTTTACTGTTTTTACAAAAGCTCGTTTATTAGAAAAGCCGCGGGATATTACGCCGTTTCATGAAAGCCACTCCTCAGATTTGAGCGATAAAATTGATGCATAATAATCTAATTTAATTTACGTTCGGTTTTGTTTCTTTGGCGAGCTAAATTACGTAAAAATAAAAGTTAACTTTACCGTTTGGTCCTCTTAAGCAGATTTTTTCCTAAGCCTTTCGGTTGCATTGACCGAGTAAAGTGAAATAAATACAAATAAGCAGGAGACGTTGTTAGATATTTATTCGTCCCCTAACACCCCGTTTCACCATAAATCTGTGCCGTCTTGAATATAGTTTGCATTATTATGCAAAGTCAAGTGCTGGAGACCGTAGTGTGTGAATAAGAAACTGCCATGTCAGAAAGTTTTGAGAAAAATACGTCTTCTTTTTGTTGATAGGGATTGGAGGACGCCGGGGACCCGCATCACTTTATGGTTTAATCCGATTACAAATTGACTTCCTTTCTTCGATTTGGCGACTCACCTTAAAGCGTAAACTGTAGATAAATTGTATGCGCTGAAAAAGATTCGTCTTAATCCGATTGATGGCACTTAACTGACAAAAACAGATAGTGGATGGCTCATTGCGGTAACTAAAACGTATGAAGACAATTATGAGTGTTTCGATATGTTATGTTGGCTAAGCAATTATCAGTTTAACGTAGACAAGTTTAGTGTTGAGTTTTGGTCTTCTTCTTTGTCTTGACTTATGAGCATTTTTGTATTGGAATCGTTCATTTGTTATTTGGACATGCCAAATTTTGAGAATCAATACAAACACGATTAAAAGAGATTCTGTTTTCGTATCGGTATAATTTTATCGTCGAATTTTTTGTTATTGACAAATCTAACCTATTTTGATACCACCACTTCATAAATTATTCCTAGATTTAAATATTTATACGCAAATTATTTTTAAAATAAAAGTTATGGTACCTGGCTAATTTTGCTTCGCCTATTTTCAGCAGGCCCTAATATTCAGCCAACAATTACTAACTACTAACTTAAGTAGGCCAAATGGTTTGCCAATGATCAATGGGGAGTAGTAAATTGTATATTTATTTTGCCTCGCTGGCGCCGACACATAACAAATCGCGCCCCGCGCCATCCGTCATTATTATCCGAATTTGCTCAACGGATACAAAGGTATGATTCATAAGTACTGATTTTGACATAAGCCAACATGTGAATGTCGTGTTTACTCTGCCTCCGTTGGGACACCGTTCTTGTAATTTAGATACGTTTTAGTCGGGTAGGTATATGTACGTAATTAGAACGAAAAATGGAATTAGGTACGAGTAACATTTTACGGGACCTGAACAAAAAATATTGTGTTACTCTAAATGAACGTGTTTATTTTAAAGGTCGAGTTTATGAAAACGTGCGCGGAAAAGTTGTGTTATTGTTTCAGGAAAGTTTTTCAATGTTATGTCTAATTACTATTAACTACAGGAATTCCTGGTGTGTCCGATTCTATTTCGTAAATCTATCTATTAAAAGTTATCTATAACTTTTCTCTGGCGCATTTATGATTTTTTAAAACGAGCAAACGAGTGAGTGATTTTAGACCCTTCTCGACTGCCAGCACAGTAATATTGCAGCATCGCGAATAGAAAAAAACAATAATGGATGAAATGTTGAAAAATCCTTTCTACCCAACTACACGGTGAACCAATACCTCCATATATTATAATGTAATTACAGAACATAATTGTACCGTAGACGCTCAATTACAGAATGACAAATGCGGCAGTACATTGATGATTTGTGATGTCGCTAACAACTGCGACAATCCGATAGTAGATAGCGGTGGTAAACATGGCGATATGTCGTAATTTGCTGAGATATCGCTTGAATATTATCTGGCGTTGATTGACAGGCATCTTAATAGATGCGTGAGTGCTAGGGTGGCAGGGATAGATTTCGAAGCACATAGTTCTCAAATGGGATAGGTGGAGCACATGAACGTTACATACTCAAAAGGATATTTTTAGGTTTTTAACTAGGTAAAAGAAAGGCCTGCCAACTTTAAAGCTAAAAATATTTTAAAAGTGATCACGAAACGTGGAATAGTCATAGTTATGTCTATGCAACCTGTCACCGCAATATCACGTTTAACCATCTGGTTACCCTGAATTTGCTAAACGTGGCACTGGATTTTTGAATTCATACTGTGCTCTGCCTACCCCTCATGGGAATACAGGCGTGAGAATATGTATGTATGTATGTCTATGTCGCGTTTTGTGCGCTCTGCCTACCTCATTTGGAAATACAGACGTGATTTTTGTATTCGTATTTAAAAGAGGTACAATAGTGAGAGGTCTGTCGTCTAAAATATACTTTATTTTCCTTATTCGCGTTTTATGACATCCACAAAAGAAATAGAGAGGTGTTATTCTAAACCCGACACCAGAACCACACAGTGCATTCCTTTATTATCTGCTTAATTAATATAAGATATGAGTAGCCATTAAAAACGTAATCCAGTTTAGTAAATCTACACATCAAGTTAAAACAATTCATCTTGAGTGCGGCGGCGGCAATGGTTCGGAGCCCGACCGGATTTCAGCCATTTTTCATCCGTTATGACGTAATCGCTTATGAACTCTTGGCTTTTTATTTGAAAGTAGAGAAATTTTCATATCCAACGTTTATAACCTTAATATTAAGGCGTATAGTTAAGAGCTAAATGTGCCATTTTTTTCCCTCGTGTTTATTATGAAAACGATTCATTATGCGAGTGAAATTGTTTTATTTTACGCTAGCGATTTATGCGAAAATGACTTTTGGAAACTTTTTTTTTTCGATTACGGTCCACTCAACGAGTATGATAATGTTTAAAGTTAAGAGGTACACTATAGTGATAGGTTGCCAGCCATTCGCCTAAAATATCGTATGACATCTACATATTAAAGAATTGAAGAGGTGTTATTTTAAGCCTGACACCACTCGGCAAGACATTTTCATTTTGCCTTTTAAAGATATCAACATGACGTTTAATGTTCAATATCAATTATGAATACGATGTATTGGAAGCAGGGATCGTTACCGGTATTACTAAAATCTTAAATATCTCCTTTAATTTGGAATTTTAGCTTGGTATTCCTAGATAGTATTTAGGTAAGCCTACAAAAGTACGACATTAAATGGAAAAAATCCAATAACATACAAAAACAACAGTTACCGAAATTAAATACCGGTATAAATGTATGAAAATAATACCGGTATTCGATCCCTGTTGGAAGGGTAAAAAAATCTACACTAGAGGTTTATTCGACAGTGTTTTGTATAAAACTCGTTAGAAAATGTTATACTTACGACTAGCTGTCTTAGGGCCGACTAAACGCGAATAAAAATTTGTTTTGGAATAAGCCACTCTTTCTCGGTTTTTCCCTTATGAATTAATTTACCCGCGCATAACCCCTTATTCTACAAGACTACTTTCAGTACGCAGTGTCAATTACTAAGACACAAATTAAAATTAACATCGTTTCTGAGTCCCACAGTTAATTAATCAAAGCGCCAGCTGGCGATAAACAAGCTACAGAACAAAAATCTGCAAAACAATTGCATAATCACGACAGATTGTGCGAATATACAGGTGGACTCATAGCAAAATGGCTTCCTCTCTGCAGGAAACAATGTTCCTGTGCGTCAGTAAATTTCATTCGCATACTATATTCCGTTGTAAGCCCCGCGACAAAAGTAACGTACGCCATTACGTAGATTTAGTGAAATTTGATGCTTTTTAGGGTTCAGTAGCCAAAGGATAAAAACGGGACCTTATAACTACGACTTTGCTGCTCGTTGGTTCGTCTTTCTGTCATCAGGCTGTATCTCAAGCACCGAAATAGTTGAAATTTTCAAAATGTTGAGTATTGATGTGGCCGAAATAAAATCAAATACTAAAAAGAATTTAATTTGGAAGGACCTCCAACCTCTCCATTTTTTACGTGGATGTCTTGAGAGACGACATAGGTTAAAATTTATTTTAGGTGACAAACTAGCAACCTATCACTGTTCTCTCTATTAACAAATTTTAAACCTAAAAACAAACAAAAAGTGGCTGCAAAGCGTGGAATGGCCGTAGTTTTATCTTTGTAGCTTTTTGTGCAATCTACCAACCCCATTATGTATGTAAAAGAAAGGTAAGTGTTTTCAACTAGTTCATCGGGCGTGCAACACTTTAATGCGAACTTGTATGGCGGGGTTGTTTGCATGGAGTCTTTTTCACACTTGTACTGAACCCTCCATACTAGATCCGTCTCGCACCAGGCTGGTTTCAATCCTTACTATAATATTATAAGTCAGAAAGTGAGTTTGTTTGTTTGTTTGTTTGTTTGTTTGTTTGTTTGTTTGTTCCGCTTTCACGCCGTAACTACTGAACCGATTGCTTTGAAATTTTGCAGACATAAAGATAGAAGTCCGGATTAAATAATAGGGTACTTTTTATCCCGGAAAAAATTGATGTTCCCGAGGGAAAATAAAAATATAGTTTGCTTGATAGATCGATATCGATCGACGATAGATCGATATGAATCGATAACCGATCGATAGATGATAGATCGATGGCGCCGTGTGTCGTTTGAAACGAGAAGTTTTTTCTTATAGTTGTGCTTTATACCGCAATATAACCGAGTTCCACGCGGGCGGAGCCGCGGGCGGAAAGCTAGTATGACATATATGGTTAATAAAGTATGACTCATGGTGGGACATTTTGAATAGCCGTAAACTGCAGCCACGAGAATATATCACGACGACCGGGTCCGTCACAATCATACAACCAAGTTGGACACATTAATTAACAGATAGTTCCTGAAAACATAGAGTATGTTACAGTGAAATGATTGACAAATCAAGCAGTTTTCAGTGATCACAGGAAAATAAATGTATTATTAGGGTCTCTCCTCATTAGTCGACGCTTTTTCGGCAAAACGCGTTTTTCCGAAAAGGCGTCGACTGGTTTGGTGAGACCCTTAGGTTCTTACCTATGAGATTGGCGATGGTTCATTCATGGTTCTAACTAACGTTACTTCCATAATATAATAGACGTACAAGAAACTCAATATTGCAAAAGGTTTTGACTGTAATGTGCAAGGCTAGCGTAGTGTCAAAATTTGCTGTCATAATAGGCTAGATGACTAGAAAAAACTATTTAGTCCGTCAGATAGAGTACGAAAAAATATTGTACCCATATTTTTAGGGTTCCGTACCCAAAGGGTAAAAACGGGACCCTATTACTGAGGCTTCGCTGTCTGTCCGTCCGTCCGTCCGTCCGT